>VCCN01002209.1:2724196-2735910 GCA_006491835.1 Architeuthis dux | reverse complement strand
ATATATATATAGGTGTGTTTTACATATTTGTTGAAAATACACAATGCTCCATATTTTTAATAAATAAATCAATAAAATAGAGCTTATGAATTTCTTTATATTTATTATGAGACTCTCCACCATCTGGGCAGATTGTAGCAAGTCTCATATTTTTTTTTTTATATTTATTATAAGATATGAAAGTCAGGCAATTGCATTCTAAATCTTCCCATTATTCAGCTAGTCTCTGTCAGGTAGCCTCCAGTGATTGATCTTTTCTATTAAGTCTGTTTCTGAGCTCAAGTCATATGGGTAGATTTTCTATCAGCCAACTTTCTTTCAACTTTGTCTTTTGGTTAAATTTCTTCTCCTTCTTTGAGGGAGAGAGACACTTGTGTCTCCTTACCAAAACTGCCCGCCGTTCTTCATTTCAATTACCCAAAACTCTCCACTTGTGCTGCATCGATTCTACATTTTCTCGACAAATAGCACCCACAGGTGTTCAATGGCTGTCTCAGCTTGACATTATTTTCCCATCACCATTTTCTATAAAGCAGACAGAATAATGGCTGCACTTTGCAACATTGAGATCAAATAGGCCATGAACATACTGTTGAAGTATACTAAAGGAGATCAGGGTTGCCAGCTGCCTTTAGCTGCATAAGACTAAATTTGTATGGTCTTTGACCAAATTAAGTAGCTTCAGTACCAAAATAATCAAATAACTTAAACTCCATCAGACTGTGCTTGCCAGAAAAATGGATTAAAATACATTTTTTTCATCTATTTATCTATATTTATGTTGTATCATATTTGTCTTTAAAGGATTGTTATCTTTTGTAAATACTTTTCAGTGCCAAATCTTTATTTTTGGAACTAAATAGCTTTGTTCAGTACCAAAATATGCCTAATTTTGATCTTGAAAAATACAATAGACCTTCCCGAGATCGACCAGTTTTCTCATTCCTGAGAATCTTGGTGCCAGTACCTTCTGAACTTGTGTAAATTATCACCTTGAATTATTTTTCCTGATTCATCTTCATCATCATCATCATCATCATCCTTTTAAAGTCCGTTGTTGGACATAGACCTTCCAAGATCCACCAGTTCTCTCACTCCTGAGCATCACAGTGCCAGTGCCTTCTGAACTTGTCTAAATCATTATGCCATCTTATTTTTTGCCGGCCACAATTTTGCATATGATCTTGGGATCCACATTGTGAGTTGTGATGTCCAGCGGTTGTCTGACATTCTTGCAACATGGCCTGCCCATTGCCATTTGAGCTTTCTAGTGGCTTTTATGATATCTCTGACCCTGAACTCAGAATTTACGAGTGTGCGATCATATGCACAGTTCTGTTTCCTAATTTGACAAAATAATTTCTCAATTCCTTCTCAGATTAGCATCCTACATGTTAAGCCTCGATATCTTTTCCTTAACTTTGATGGTAACTTTTTTTTATAACTTGCCCATCATTCATTCCCAAAGTCTTTGGGTAAATAAGTTTCTACTTATCTTTTCAGATGGACCCTATAGCAACGGTTATGTTGAGAACACGCACAATACTTCCAGTGAGCACACTGATGAATTGCCACCTTATACCGACCAGGACATGGGCCAAGAGTTATCAGACGAATCTGACTTGGACAAACCATATGATTCTCGACATATCAATGACAGTAAGTAGACACTGAAATCATCCATTTTTATCATTTTGTTTTCTTTCTAATGAAAATAATCCATGTCTTTTTTTTAATAATCAAGATATGATATCCATGTTTTATTTTAATAATCAAGATATGATATCCATGTCTTTTGTGTGATCCACCAATTATTGCTTCGTTATAAATGTTCCCCAACTCTGTAAGTACCATGTGAAAAGCTGTGTAGATAAAATGAATATATATATATATATATGTGTGTATGTATGTTTGTTTCCTCTGCTATCCTGACAAAAACTTCTAAAATCAAAATGGCATAAAACAAAAAATCAATTAGCATTTATATAGAAAAAAATGTTTGAGCATCTCCAGACCCCCAAAATGGTGATGGTAGTATGTTAGGCTGAGTCATAAATGGTACAGGAGACTCTGGTGTAGGAGAGAGTGAGGAAGAAGGTGCATGCTGCCTGTTTTTTTTAAAACCACATTTCAGAATGTCTCCAGTTCTTTTTGGTCATTAACAATCAACGTTACCATAAAATATCATTCAGTAATATTTAAAATTTTATTTTTTACCTTTGATTTAGCAATTAAATGAATTGAAATGTTACAATTAAGATTACCTAACCCCCCCCACCCCCAAACTAATCTTCATAACAAATAAGAATGACTTTAATGTCTGCACTCGAATAAAATGTTTTTCTGCACATTTTCTTTCTGGTTAAGGATGCTGGGCATGTACAACCCAATATTTTGAGAAGAATCTTACCTGATAATATTGCATGACTGCAATTGTTCTAATGTATTTGTCGTGTTTTATGCATGGTTAACTTTTAAAGGTCTCTTGTGGGTCAAGGTTGGTTATAGTAGTTTAATTGTGCCAATATTGGGTGACTATCAATTTACTTATATGTGGACTGCCGTCAAAAATGACGGAAGTATTTAAATAGTTTTTCGATTGCATTGTAGTTATAAAATATCAAAAACTTTTTATCTGTATTTTCTTGTTTATGTTCAACCGGAATGAAATTGGGTTTTTTAAGCATTTGCAAAAAATTAAAAAGTGAGACTACTCTATAATTAGCATTTAATAGTTATCTCCTTTTGACAAATGTTACAGACAAAAAATATAGACATACATGCGGGTGTCAAAGAAATACTAGTTAAAAAGGTAATAATAAAATTCAAGATGGTAGACTTTTACAATGTTACATTTTTTTTTAAAAGTTTGAAATTTCCAACATTTAAGCAATTGCAGGAATTACAAAACCCTAGAAAGCCATCTTAGTAAAATTATCTCTTTGAATTTGAACTATTTATGACAATTTTTTTTAATGCTTTTTTTTCGTAGTTTACCATGGTGTCATTTTTTGACTGCATTATTCAATTGCATTGTACTTATAAAATATCAAAAACATGTTGCACTGCATTTTCTTGTTTATCTTCAACCAGAATGAAATTGGTTTTTTAAGCATTTGCAAAAAATTAATAAGTGAGACTACTCTATAATTAACATTTAATAGTTATCTCCTTTGACAAATGTTACAGACAACAAATATAGACATACATGCTGGTGTCATATAAGTAGATTTCTTTTCTCCTTCTCTCAACTCTCTATTAGCAAATCTGTAATAAATGGCACCATTTTCTTTTACCCATAGTGCATTGTTTCATAGTTTCAATAGCAATATGTGGTCATCATCAGGAGGTGCTTTGTGTAAGCTCAATAACGGATGATCAGAAAAGTGTTGGAAAAAGACTTGTATTTATTTGGGGATGTAGTCAAACTGACAGATCCTACTAAAAGATAATAAAAATCCAATTTAAAAAAAGTCTTCCTAATTTTTACCTGTCACCCAGTTGGTACTAAGTTGCACTTTGGTAATAACGGTTTCAGCTTGATTACCAGTGTGTTATGGTTATATGCCAGATTGGTCATCTAATCTTTGCTTTGGGATCCCCCGATGGTGTGTTGTCATTGTTAAGACTTGTTTTTTTTCTTCTTCTTCTTCTTCTTCCACTGCACGGTCTGTGTGTATCTTTTTTCCAGGTGTTAGTAATGAGCTGCCTCCATCCTATTCTGATGTTTGCAGAGGCCCAGCAGAAAAACCTGGAGGTATGCATGCACCATTGCCACCCACACCTCCACTGCTTGTGTTCTTGCTTAACTGTGTGATTTGGTTTCGGCTATAGTCAATCGATCATAACACTAGAGTCACTTTTAATTCTATACTACCACTACCATCACCACCACTGTTGCTTTTGCTTTATCCTTAAAAAAAATCATTAGAATGTTTTTTCTTTTCTTTTTTTTTAAGATGCAAATTCAGATTAAATTGGTTGATCCAATAATCTTTGGCTTCGTAAAAAACAAATGTGTACAGCAATGTTTCATGATGTTGTTTTATGAAAAGACAATGTTTCAAAAACATGTTTTGTGCAACACTTGGTTATCATTCATTTTTATTATTAGATGAAATATTGTAACACGTATTAATTTTGACTAGCACAGGCCTCCGCCGTTATAACACGGTTCATTTTATGAAGCCAATGTTTCAAGCAATAATCTTTGTTTTGTGTAACACTTGGTTATTATTTATTTCTATCATTAGATGAAGTATTGTAACACATTGTGTTAATTTTGACGACTACAGACCTCCCCCGTTATAACACGGTTTGTTGAAGCACGATTCACTCTAAACGAGGGTGTATGGTGGACCCCCAAAATATTTATCTAGCTCCAAAATAGCTAAATTTTATTGCGCCTCAGTTATAATGCAGTTGGCTTTCTTGGACCCCAACACTTGCGTTATAACGGGACGCCTGTATTTACTGTCATCTTAATTTTTTTTTTTTTAGTTGTTTCCATCAAAACTCAACTCTGGCCATCACTCTTCGAGGCGTGGCTGAGAGGGGAGGTTGGGCTACTTGAAAATGCCCCCAATAGATGGGGGGAGGGGGCTAAAGCTTTATAAAAAGTAATTCACCTACTGCATTTCTACTGACAAATCCCACTAAATGTTTGGGGCTCCTGAAGGAGCCAAGCACCCCCCGGGCCCCCAAATCCCCAGCCATGCCTCTGGCAGGGAGCAAACAGTGCAGCTTAGAAATAAAGAATAAGCTCCCAGTGAGGGACATGAGTTCAATCCCACCAGGAGTTTATTCTTTCTGATCCGCTCAGTTTGCTCACTGCCTTACAGTGACAGTCAGAGTTAACTTACAATTCTTCTGGTAATCTATTCAAAAGGAAACGATCAGGTTACATAATATTTTCATGGATCAATTTTGTGTTGTCTTTGATGAATTACTTCTTGATTCTCTTGGGAGAAAATGAATCCAAAACAATTCTCAATTCTTTACAGAAATCTCTGGTAAAGGACGACTCATCTTTTCTAAAGACTTCCTTCTTCATTGTTTGTCTTCCCTTGTGACCGCTTTGTGTAATCTTTTCTCCTTTCCTGCAAATAACAATTTCCATTTCACAGTTAACAGAAAGTCGTCTCCAGGGTTAACTCTACTAATTGTGGTTTTAGTATTTCTAAGAGAAAGCATCAGGCACCTTCTGCTATTTCTACAAATGATAATTTCTTTTTGAGTAATTTTGTTGAGGTGCGAGTGGCTTAATGGCATGGACAATGGAATTGACGAACCGAGTTCAAACTCTGGCTGGGACAGTTTGCGTTCACTTAACACTGATGTGCTTGGGAAAGGCATGAATCCACTTCTCTCCCCTCAAGCTATGGCTAAATAGCAGAGGAGTTGGAGCCCTTTAGCCCCTGTGAGGCAGTCCATCTTGGGTGTCAGTCTAGCACCCGGCCTCGTAAAAACCCACAATCGCCACAAACAATGATTGGGTCTCCATGTATCATTTGAGAAATGGAGACACAAATCATTGCCTCGTGTGTCATGAGACACGGGAGCAACTGAGTTTGAATTTTATTAAGTTTAGTATTGTTTTAAAAAACAATTTATTCTTTCAAATAATGGACTGCAATCATTATGTTGAATAAATAAAATTTTTAAAAAAACAACATAAATTGGAAGAAAAGTAATACAAAAGAAAGAATGTGTTGATAGCAAATTGAAAAATGTTGTTATTGGTTCATAACAACCTGTACAGCTGGTTTCACAATTAGATCATCACATGAACAATTAATGGTATTTTGATAATTCCTTTTATAGATTCGTTTACTGTACTAATGAAAGCAGACAAAACTACCAATATTAAAGTTGCATATTTATGACTATTTACTATTATTATTATTATTATTATAATATATACATACATAGTGTGTGTGTGTGTGTCCCGTAATTATGTCCTCTATTCAAACGTTGTAAGGGGGGGTAACTCTGTAATTATGTCCTTTCTGTAAAAGTTGTAAGGAGGGTAAGTTTGTATTGAGTAGGCACCTAATAGTAAAAGCAACATTCGATTTCTCCACAATCAAGCCTAGTCAATACAAAGTTATTACCCTTACAATGTTTGCAGAGAGAACTATGGGAACACCCCCATTATATATATATATATATGTGTGTGTGTTTAATATTTTGTAGTAATCAATATTATATCGTACATAGAATTAAACATGCTTCAAATTTTTTAAAAACTTCTCATTTGTATCAGCCAATTATTAATCTTTTACTTATAAAATCCATAATACACCCATGTTTCATATAACCACTGTGACAATGTTTAAAATTTTACTGAATTTATAATAATCTTCCCCATTTTGCCGAAACCAGGAAATCTAATTTTTTATATTATTTGAATTTTACAAGACACCATGATATAACTTTTTTAGGTAAAAGTTACAGCAAAATAATGATAGCAGGTGACTCACTGTGGGACCAATAAGTCTGTATCCGATCTCAGTAGTAATAAAAATTCAAAATATCTCACAATCTGACACAGATTAAGATTTTGACTCCATGTTTTGTGTTGGATACTTGCTGTGTCCAAGAGACATTTTCATAGAGCAGATCTGTTCCATTGCTATGCAAGAAATCAAGAATCATTTACTCTCCAAAAGAGGCACAATACACGGGTTCATTTTGAAAGGGCTCGGTGCTTTCATTGACCACGGGTTCATTTTGAAAGGGCTCGGTACTTTCATTGCCCACTGGTTAATTTAAGCTGTTGTTTCCCTTTCCTAAAACTAGACTTAAAAATGAGATTTTGTGTCGGAACAAGGTTCATGAGTGTGTAAAAAACCACAATAGGCTGGATCTTTATAAATAAAACGAAAAAAATTTTTATAATAAATCTTAATGCTTCAGATGTCGAAATCATCTGAATTGTTTTTGTTCTGCTGATGTCTCATGCTTTATTCTGTTATGTTTCAGACAAAAGACATTTAATATTTGATGTTTTGCATTGATGAAAAATTGTTTATGCTTAAGTGAATGAATTCATTTTAAAAGCAATAACATTATATGATTTTTTTAAATAGTCATGATTTTGCTTTTGTTTGATTTTTATTTGCAATTCTTGTTGCTTGTCATTATATTTAGTTGGCATCTCAGTTTACAATGCAATGTTTTCCTTTTCTTTAACTTAGGATTGGATTCCTAAACATGAATTTTCATTTCCTTTTCTTTAACTTAGCTCATCTAAAACTCAAAAGAGTAAGTCATAAATTATTAATTCTAAAGGCTAATAGATTTGTTAGCGATACAGTCATTCATCAACTTACGTCCAATCACAGATACGTCCGCAAAAAGAGCTTAAAACCCATTAACAGTGGATGATGGGAATTTCAGTAAATACCTTTCTCTGGCTCTGGTGAATGTTATTGCTAAAGAGAACATAGTGTGTACAAAACAAGAAACGTAATGGATGACATTTGTTCCTTTTTGTTTGGAAAGGCAAGGAAGACATGCATATTTACCTAAACCTCTGTATTATACATGTGTCATTGTATCTGATGTTGTGCAGTGCATATATTTCTCTTCATCCTATAATGGTTGACTGGCCCTGGCGGCTTGGGGCCCTAGAATAATGCTGAATGCACCCCCAGGGGCCACCTTTTCTTTCACCCAAGTCACAAGACTATATTTTTGGGGAATTTCAAACTGATTTCGGCATTAAATGACCCATCAAGCATCGATATGCCGCTAAATCAATCAAATGGTTGACTTACACCCACATCGAGTTGCATCCATTACCAGAACATAACCTGACACAAGTCGACGAATGGCTGTACTCGATTTAACAAGTGCAAAAAACATACAAGAAAAAACTTGCCAAAGACTTTGATGTCCACTCATAAGCCCAAACGTACTAGCAGACTTATTAATCTAAGACATTTGAACAATTTAAAACTGAGCATTTACATTTCTAGTTCACTTCACACTAATGCCCTTGGGAAAGGCATGAATCCACTTTGTTAAAATTATATCAGATGGAATTATTGAAAAATTTACCTAAAGTTGAAAAGATGTAACTTTGATCAGAAGTTATCCCCTTGATATTGATATTTAAATTTTCTTATTTGAAATTAAGAGTTAAACAGACATGAGATGTAAGGTCAGGTAAAAAAAAAAAAAAATTCCTCCGAATTCAATTTCTTTTGTTTTCTGATCCTGAACTTGTTCCTTTGGCAAATATCACATTCTAATTTTTATTTGTTTCTATTTCAGCCATGACCTTCTACAACAATCCGCACATAACGAGGAACCCAAACTTTATTAGTTTGAATCCAGAAGGCATGATGCCTCGAGAGACAAGTATCAGTGGCCGGGAAAGCGGCTACTCGACACCCGATTCCACCCGACCGAAAAAGGTTATTTACGAAGTCATTGTATGATCGTCATTTCACACCTGCATCCATCAGTGGTCGTCAACCTACTGTACTGTACTGGCTGATGTTGTTCGTTGAATGAACTATCTGCACCCTCCAAATGAAAACAAAAAAGAAAAAATACCAATCAATCCCTACCTTCCCAAAACACTTTCTGACCGTTGACATCTGTTATTGTCTACTTGGTCTCCATTGCTGTCGTGCTCTTCTTTTTTGCATCCATCTTCCTCTCTACCACCAGGGTTGCCTGATTTGACCAGAGGTGGAGATAATCCAAGCTTTATCTCAGAGACTTACCTACCCGACACAGGAATTGGAATAGCATTGAATTCGGAAATCAAGCCAGAGGCTTGATAACCAGCCTCGTGAGGCGGACCCTCTAACTCTGGACTTTCTCAATTTTCCAAATTCAACGCTATTTCTAATGCCTGTGTCGGGTAGGTAAGTCTCTGAAATAAAGCTTGGATTATCTCCCCTTTGGGCCAAATCTTGCTACCTACTTCCTTTTTCTTCATCACCATCCTCTTTCTCACATTTACTCCCCCCTTCTCAATGTTACAATCATGTGATACTTAAAGCAACCAATCAAAAATAATGATTCAGTGTACTGCTTACATGGGGCTAATTTGTCAAATCTAAGAAAGATTTCGGTTTGGGGCTAAATTGGGGGGAGGGATTGATTTATTTTATACTTACAGTTAAAAGGTTAATTTTATTGAATAATGCCGCTGCTGCTGCTGTCTTTTTTGTATTGTATACTTAAAGGAGGTAAAAAAAAAACAGGTACAAAAGTTTGTGCACGTGTCTTCATTTTTCATCTTCATCCCACAAATTACTATTTCGATCATATTAATTAAACACTTTCAATGCTACCCAATTCCTTGAGACCACCGATGAGACAGGAAAACTGGGTCATATAGTTACATCTGGGAAGTATAGGAAATGAAGTACTGCTAGAAAAACAAAGATCTTTGTATTTAGCAGCTGTGACCCAGGAGTGCCATCTACAAAAATCTTTATAGAAAGCTCCTGAAAGTGTTTTAAAAGCTAAACCATTTTCAATGTTATTCCCCTCACAAAGAGGTTGACCATCATTCCGATGATGTTTGTGGCCGTGCTGTCATCAGTGGACCCGATTGTCGCTGACAAGTCCAATTTTTGAGGCGCACATTCAGAGCCACTGGAGTTCTGTAGGCACAGATGATGAGCCCTTTTCGTGTTTTCTGGGGCTGTTGATCGGCTCTTTTTAAAGGACGTACACATCGTGTGTGTTATACTTATGGACCCAACTGTGGCTGAAAAGTTCAATTCTTGAGAACAGTGGGAGCATTGGAGTGCCGTAGTCATGGATGATGAACCCTGTTCTCTAGCACTGGTGATCCGTTCTCTTCAAACTATGTACAGGCCATGTGTGTTATATAGCGTCATCCAATTCTGTTCTTGGAATGAGACTCCAGTTCATTTACAGGGATGCCACAGTCCTTGATGCACAAAGAGGAATAATATTGCAAATAGTTATAAAAAAATTTTTTAATGTGCATTTTTAAAAAAAAATATATGGATATATGTTGTGTGTGTCACACTATATATATATTCTTATTTAACAAAAAGAAATTCTAGTTGGTTGGGATGGGTGGGGAGAAGTTGTGTAGTGCTTAAAAAAAAAAAAAAGGATGTGAGTGATCGCAGGAAGTGAGGGAACGCAGTGCTGCCTACTCTCAAGGAGAAAGTTTTTAAAATCTTAACCAATTTCAGAGACATTTTGAGGCCATATGGGATGAGTATTTAGACATATACTGGCTAATTTCTTTTATCAGTGAATTGTTTAAATAGAGAATTTTAGTAGTATATTGATAGTGAGGGAATGCTGTTCTGACTCCAGAAAAAGTAATGGGACACCATTCCCACAACACTACACCACTGATGGGGAGAGACAAACCAAAGATTTCCCCTCTCTTTCACGTTGCCCCCCCCCTCTCTTTCACATTGACATTATTTCATCTTTTCTTTTTCTTCTTCACCCACATGCATGATTGAATGTTCTGGAATGAATTACCATGGTAACAACCTCGCTTGGTTCATGTTCACTGCTTTGAGACTTTTTCTCCCTTCTCCAGTGCACAAATAAAAGTGCCAGATGATATGATAATGTCACAGTATTTCAGCCCAGTGCTCGGACAAGCACAAAGGAAAAGAAAAAAAAAATGAAGTTCTTTTTGGCCTCCTTTAAGAAGAATAGGAGGACAAAACTGCTGCACCGCCGAAATCATTCAAAATGAATCGTCTTCCCATTTCAACCACCATTTATTTTTATTTTGTCTTTCAAGTGTTTTCACTTGTCCATCATCTTCATCAACCCGCAACTCCACACTTCAGAATGTGTTTTGATGGCCTCCCAATATAACAAAGGAAATTACTTGAACCTGCTTTATCCAAAAATAGACTTGTTGTGGTTGGCTACAAAGTAAAGTGATTTTCACATATCAGACCAAGTACGACATCATGTATATATGCCAATGTTTGAGTGCATGAATGAGTGACAGACACGAGAGAAAGGCCGGCCGACATAACTATTGGCTGATAAGTAAGTAAGCGTTTTGAATGACTAAACTTGACCGTTCAGCTGAATTGAACAACATTGGTTTACAGACAGACAATGGACATTTCTGAGAACCATAATCTTTCAACTCTCAGAATTGTCTCATGGAACCTCAATCATTAAAATAAAGACTTTTCTCTTTGAGACAAAAATTGCTGATTTAATATAAAAGAGTAAGAATGATTTTTGTATGAAAAAAAAAAAAAAAAGATTTAAAGAATGTATCCCCCACTTTTCTTTTTTCAATAACAAAAAGCTGAATTTTAAAAGGTTTTTTTTTTTTTTTTTTTTTTCTGGAATTCTTACTTTAAAAAAAAAAGAATGAAGTTTTCTTTTTGCCCTCAAAAGTTTTGAAAAATAAAATTAAAAGATTTTTTTTTTACAAAAAACAAAATTTGAAAAAAAAAAATTTGTTTTTCATCTCGTGATTTGCTTGACAATGTAAATTTACTTACAAAGTGAGGTAGCTTTTCAAAGTGTTTTTTGGACGATTGAAATCCTTCTTCGTGCTTATGTTGTTCACCCAACATTTCGTCCAATCCATTCTACAGCCTACTTCAGGTGTACTCTCCTGCTATTGACAAAAAAAAAAATAATAATTTCTGTTTACTGCCATTGCATTTGGATAGTACACCTGAAGAAGGCCATAGAATGGACCGGCCAAAATGTCCTGT
>VCCN01002209.1:2691776-2708354 GCA_006491835.1 Architeuthis dux | reverse complement strand
GGCTGAAAATTTAAACATTTACTCCTTATGTCTAGAAAATAACTTATTTGTTTTTTGAAAATCCACCCCATTAGGTTTTAAGTGCGGGGGTCAATTTAAAATGTAAGTTTATGCTAAATTGGTCCCTTAGATTATGTCCAGCAGCATTCACGCTTGTTTTTTGAAAATTCAAAAAGCAAGAGAAGTAACTTATTCATTGATCACCCCTTTTTTTCCAATTTTTTTAATTGATCACCCCCAACACGGCATGCTACCAAAAGTAGCAGTTTCTATTGAGTGACTAACCAGACCTGTTTGTTTATGTTCTTTAATAACAATTATTCTCTTTTATCTCTAAAAATGGCCTTGCCAGAAAAAAAAGTGTTCCAGTAGTTATTAACAGTGGTAGTTCCGTTACTAAAAAGATTAGGTGCAATAAGGTCCAGTGTTGCCAACTAAAAAAATATTTTCACACTAGTTTGACTGCCAAAAACCACTAAAAAGTGCTAATTTTGTCAAAAATGGCCTCAAATCAAAAATGGCCAAGAACTGCCAAAAAGACACTAAAAATGGTAAAAAATAGCCAAAATGCTTAAGTGCAAACTTAGTGCTTTTTGCACTGCCAAAACAAGAAACGCTCTAAATCCGCAACCGGCAAATGAGCTTCTGTTTGGTTGCCAAGTTACATCATAGCCAAGCAACAGAGTCTTGAAATATTCAAAATGGCTGGATACTTTCTGGACAGACCTTGTATAACCAGCTTGGTAAAATGGTTCAATGACTAACACACAAGAGAACATAACAATCGTGACTGGCATATTAGTAATTAGTTTCTAATTTAGGAAGAATTGCCCCAGGAGACCCCAAAGAAAAAGATGAAGCATTATACAAGGACAATTTCTATAAGTCACCCTTTGCTCTCGGAGCCGAAGGCTGGTTGCCCTTCTCTCAATCAATGGAGGACTTCCCAAACAATCTCTCTCTACAAACATTGTTCTTTGATCAACATCAAAGTAACATTTGCCAATGGCTACTCATCAGTGTCCCCAACTGACAATAAGTGATTTATTAAATTAAGAGCAAATTACGTGCTGGAAATTTAGCACTCAATCAAAATTTAATGAAGTTCCACAGAGCTTTTAAATTTCTGTTTGGAAATAGCTGCAAGGTTTTCCTTTTTTTTTTTTTTAGTTCCAATTCGATTTCCGCCTTTTATTACTTGTCTGGTCTTTTTCAACTTTTGAGGTGTGAAAAACAGTTTGCAACGTAGAAATAACTCTTAAGTCATAAATGACAGCAAGTGTTACTTGTCTCTAACTAAAAACAATTTTTTTTTTACTTTGTCTCATATTTTGTATATTAGTTTACCCTTGCCCTCAAAAAATGACAGTAATATTTAAGTAATTTAAATAGGGAACAGGGATATTATATGCCAATATTTACGTAAAAGCTTAGAATATAAAGAGAAGGTGTGAAGCTAATTCAATTGAGAAATTGTCACAGAATTCAAATATTATTGTGTACAATCATCTTTCTCTTACAAATATCATATAGTAATGAAATAGACTTCTTTTTTGAGTGTAGAAAAAAAATATAGATAATTAAGTTATTTATACTTTGTTTCATTGACCCTACATTCACCCTCCAAATAATTTCATTCACCCTTTTTGATTTTAAAGATTTGGACTTTATCGTGATCTCTGTCCACCACCACCACCACTGTTTAATTTACGAGGTAAAAAGAAGCATATATAGGTGGCGGGGATTCATAATTTCCCTTGGAATGCTAGTTTTTATTAGTTGCTGTCAAAAAACGACGGCCATATTCAATTATTTTTGCAACTGCAATTGCATAAAAGATTAGAATGTAAAGAGAATGTGTGAAGTTAATTCAATTGAGAAATTGTCACAGAATTCAAATATTATTGTGTATAATCATTTTTCTCTTACAAATAATCAAATAATGAAATAGTCTTCTAAGGGAAGTAATTCTTGCGTAATAATATTGAAGTTATTTCCCTTGGGTGTTACAGACAAAAATATAGACATAGACTTGGCGTATTATATAAGTATATATATGAATTTGAAAGCGTTGACAAAATTATCATTTTGAGGCATCAGAGAAATATTATAAAGCAAAAAAAGTCAACGGTAAGAGCAGAAAACAAACACTGACGATTGCCAGAAGGGAGCGATTTTTTTTCTTTTTCTCTACAATCTGGTCTCGTGTGCTAACAATATTCGTTTTTTCTTAACTATTGTACAATAGCTTAAACCAACTACAAAAATTCTTTTTTTTCCTTATCTTTGGCTAGTGAATAATAGAATTCAGTATTGAGATAATAAAGTCTCATTTTTGCACTGGCCTCAAATGAATCAATGTTTTATAGCTAAAAACATTTTACCACTACGCATTCTTGCTGTTCTATTCATATACACAAAATTGGAACCACAATCTGACAATATTTTGTCCCTCCAAAAAGAATTTCATAGTTCTTATTGACTAATAGGGTGTGGAAGTTTATGTAGGTCTATACTCCTACAATGAAAATATTAAAGTAATTAAAAAAACAAGCTGTTTCCATAGGCTTGTATGATCATTGTTCAATTTTCGTTTTATTTGCTATGACCCACAAGACATAAAAAGTTTGGCTTAAACTGTGAAGATCAAAACCTTTATTGAAAAGAGATTGTCAATGGTGAGGAATTGAGGCAATTGTTGATGACAGAACAGGGCTATTATATTCAAAAATTTAGATATTATTTAGATATAACCCAACATTCTAAAGTTAATTTTCAGATAGATCCTATATTAATAGTTGAAAGATCCTGCACAGAGGGGTTTTTTCAGCTAGTTCCTGCAGAAGGCCTGAATGGGGCTTTTTGGTCCCAATAAGAGATCAAAACTGTTTTTTAGGGGTATCTTAATTCAATACACCTGGCTACAATGCACCGTTTTACTACTTGGGTCACATACAGAAAAACAGAATCAGACTTTTAGTATTATATAGTTTGATAAATGGAAATCAGATAATTATTACTGGGGTGAGCACAAATGCAAACCTCAAAATGTTATTGTCAAACTTTTTATACCACGCCATGCTAGAAAACGCATGTAAATTTTTAAATTTCACTAAATAAAAGTTAAATAATTTTAATTTAATTTAAAGAAACACTGAAGAATTTTTGTAAAAAGAATTGTTCATTATACTATTTACAAGCAGAGTCATCAAATATTTTCTTATTTGCAACACTTATAGCTATGTTATAAATCACTTTCTTCTTCACTGTTGATACAAGCAAACAGAGGAAAGAAAAATATACAAATACTACACAAATACAATTTGACTAGCTGAAAACCTGCCCACAGGTCAGGTTTTTTCGACTTAATTCATTACCGCTGGCTACAATGCTGGGTTTCAGCTATTTAGAGGTCGCATGCAAATAAACAATCAGATTTTAGTATTAGAAACCACCAACCAAAACTGTCAACATAGGTTTCTCCAGTTTTCAAGTTGGTCTGGCTGGCTGGCTATGTATGTATGTATCTATCATACGTACAGGCCATACCAAGAGGGCTGAAATTTTAAACATTTACTCCTTATTATATCTAAAAAAAACGTTTGTTTTTTTGAAAATTATCCTCCTAAGTAGGTTTTTTGTGGGGTGGCAGGGTTCAATTTGCAATGTATGTTTATGCCAAATTGATCCCTTAGTTTGTGTCCGGGGGTCACTCACGCTTGTTTTTTTGAAAATTCAGACATTTTTAGTGATCACTTCCCAACAAAAGACGAGAGAAGTAACTTATTCATTGATCACCCCTTTTTCCAGTTTTCTTAATTAATCACACCCAACACAGCATGCTGCCAAAAGATGTTGGTCACATGACGGTTTCTATTGAGTGACTAACCAAAATCCATTGTTACTGTTACATAGATTGAAATCTGATCATTATCAGATAGTGTTTATAAATCTTTGAATTCTGATCACTTATTGCTTACTACTTTAATCAAACGTTTTCTTCAGATTAAACTTATTCAAAGTTCAAATTTTATATTTTTTAACTAATTCTTCAAACTGGCAATATCAATCTTTTACCAATTAGAAATCTTTTTTTCTTTGTACAGAAAACTCTTTGTAGTTTTATTCTATTCTTGATTATTTATGTACAAGAGTCTTTGATCGATTATTCCAGTGTAAAAGTACCAGGTCTTGGCTTCTTGAGAATTCAATAAATTGTGAAATTCTATACAACAAGCCTTAAGATTGATAACTAATGTCTTAGTAAACTAATAGGATGAATTTTTTTCAATTTAGTTATACATTTATTTCAGCCATAATTAATGTTTTATGTATACTTACCCATGTAATGCTAAAAGCCCAGGAATTATAATTTGCCTCAAGTTTACAAGTAGATTTGCTAGGATATTTTTTTAAGAACATTGTTCCTTTTAAGATATCAAAGTCGGTTCGGAAATAGCTCTCCACTGATAACATTGAAATGATAATGCATTCTCTGCTTTATTGGGAATAATAGAGCTGACACAACATTTTCATTTTTAATGCATACTTAGAAAATGATATTTTATTACAGTATTCCTTTGTGCATAACACAATTCTTGTATAATATGAGTACTAGATTTTGATGTGAAAAATAAGTATAAAATTGTAGCCTGTTGTATAACACAGGTACTCAAATTGGCACTACCGTTTGGTAGTCCCAATGTGTTTTTCGCCTTTGATGTTCCAAATTTGTGTACTGCAATACTGCAGTTATATAATAAGTACCCACCATTTTAATTTTTGTTAGATGAAGTATTATAAATCATTATTTTTTTATGTCTACTTTTTACCTTCATCTTAAATCGGTCTGAGCAAAACTTGTGATAAAAAGCAACTAATAAAATTTAAGATGAAGGTAAAAAGTAATCATAAAAAAAATTTATCTAACAAAAATAAAAATGGAGAAATATAACAAATACTGTATCTACCAGAAATGTCAACAAACATTCCTGCTACAGATTATCATCTTTTCAAGCATTTAGAACTTCATATCCATATTAAAAGTTTCAATAATAGGGAAGCCGTACTTTTACTGAATTTGTGACCACTAAGCTTAAAGAATTTTAAAGAGATGGTATATTATCATTAAAGGATCAATGGGAAATCTGAACTCTCGTATATGACCTCTGAATGAAGTGTATGAATTATACTACTTAGTATAAAATATTAATGATACTTTTGTTTATTTACTAATTTAAAAAATATCTGTAATCACAAAAAGATTAATTCCTGTATCTAGTAGTAATTTAGATGTTATATATCAATATTGCTGGTATTTTCATTCCTAACACAGATATTATTATTGGTTGTGATAGAGATATTCCAGTAAAGGTAAAAATGGCTGCTTGGCCAAAGACTGAATTGTGGAACTAGAGTGTTGTAGTGTAAGTGCAGCTCTACCGTGGGTATTTAACAGTAGGCTGGGTGTAAACTTACTGTGTCTCCATATTGTAAGAGAAAAAATACAAACTATAAGTGGTGAAGAAAAATCTTTCATTTTCAATTATAGTACTGCGGATAATCTCTCATATTATAACAAATTGTACACTTTACAAAAAAAAAGCATGCAATTTCTAACATAGTACATACTCTCAGATGTGGAGGGCAGTCCGATTTGACGTCTGAGGGCCGTGAGAGCTCAAATCTAAGATGAAACTAGAGTGTCATAGTGTAAGTGCAGCTCTACTGTGGGTATTTACCAATAGGCTGGATGTAAACTTTGGGTGTTAACTAACCGTGTCTCCATATTCTAAGAGAAAAAAACGCAAACTATAAGTGTTCAAGAGGATCTACATGTTTCTAAGCCACCCACAGAATATCTTGGTAAGGTAGGTAAAAGAAAGTGTTGAGGCCGTAATTTTATGTTTGTTCTTTTTTTTTTTTAATTTTGCAAATCAAAATTGTGGTGTCTCAATGACAGGAAATACAATAATAAAACTCATCTTTTGAACACTACAGTTGAACAGCAGATCCCATGGTACCCATTTGAATAAATCAAACACTGAGCTGTCACCACTGATCAGTGTAATGGAAATAAGAGAAAGCATTTGGCATGTCTTCGTTCTGTTGTGAGAATCACCTTTTGAGAATTGATATTTCTTTGTGGTAGTACACAGGGCAGACTTTAAGTCAATTGGACCAATTGCTCACTATTGGGCCTTGCTCCCTATTGGGCCCTGCGGTATCCAGCATTTTCATCGTGCGTTAGATAATCGGAGGCATTTTCATAGCAGAAATAGCTATTTCCTAACCACATTTTATAGCCAAAACAAAATGAAACAATAAACTCAGTTTAATTTGTAAAATGTAAAAATGAACATTTGCTGACAAAAAAATTATTTTACTTAATTTTCCTGGTTAAAAATTTGTCCTTTAATAAATAAGAATCGAACATTTTATTAAAATAATATTATAATATGCTGGTTTTTGACAGATTTTAAAATTTCCCACGTGTCGATTTCACGCAGAATCATTGACAAACAACGTCTTTACTTAAACAGCGACTGTTTAAGCGACTGAATGAAGTGTATAAATTACACTACTTAGTATAATTTTTATTTTTTTTACTCAATATTATTTTTAAAACAGATTTTTCAATAAAATACTAAACTGCGAAAAATGAAAATAGCTATGATGTTTAAAGCCTCCCATAGTGGTCAATTTATACAAAACAGAAAATAATATATGAAAATATATTAAAAATACAGGAGGTACATATTTCTTCATGCTATATTTAATTATTTATCCTTGTTATAATATTTTTATATAAGTTTCAGTCTGACCTATCTATAAAAAGAATAACAAATATACATTTTAAACAATTTCTAGTTTGCTATCAGCTACACCAGATGAATAGGGAGTTTTATCATTTCATTTCAGCTATAAAAAGAGGCTAGGAAATAGCTATTTCTGCGCGCGATTAAAATGCTGGCTACGAAAGTGCTGTAACCCGGGCCCTGCACCCAAGAGGGCCCCACGTTAGAATAATCTACTCTAGTCTTGTCAAATACCCACAACACTTTGCAACATACAAAATGCTGCTCATTTACATTTTGAATATTTTTTTGCTAAACAAAAAATAAAATTCATATTTTTAATAAATCATTTCACAGTCACTAAAACAAGCGGTTTTGCAACAATTTAATTTTCAAAGGTAATCTACACCTTGTGTTTATTTAATTGTAGGCTTATCTGCAATTTTATATTAAAATGTGATTAGATTCATTAACTCACATTTTGATTGTTTTCCAATCTACTTTGGAGATATAAAGTCTATAATAAACTTTATTTATATCTCTAAGATTCTAAAGACCTTGGCTGTGAACCTGGGGTCCTGCAAGAAAATGTTTCCAATCTAAGGCCGACCCTGGTAGTACACCAAAGAAATTCTTTCTCCCTTTGCTTGGCATGCTTTGACCAGAGACTTTTTTTGTTATTATTGTCTTGTGCACGTCTGAATTGATCCTTTATACTTTCTGTCATTTTTGTTTAAATCTCAAAGTTAAATCGAACTTGTATGAAACAGATTACAATTCTTTCTTTAACCATTATTAATTTTTGACCAGTATTTTTTCCATCTTAATTTTTTAGTTGCTTTTTATTGCAAGGGGCTGATGGCTGCTACTGATACTATAATTGTGACAGACACAGCTCATATTATATATGATGATTGTAATACCAATTGATAGAAATCAAATTTTCATCTTTATACGCTTTTTCAATGTTAATTATACACACAATCACAATAAGCACATTATTATTATGATCACACACACACAACCCCGCTGGGTACAATATTAGGAGTGGTGCCTCAACTTGGACAATCAATCTATTATGAGAGGAAGTTGACAGAAATTTTCCCAACTGTTGGCACAATTCATTGGAAACTTTATAAGAAAAATATTTTACATCCATGTGACCATTTCTGGTGATAACTTTCTGGGTTTCAAAAGTCTTTCATCTCATAAAAGGAGGCTGGTAAAAGTTGTTTCTTACCCGAATAATCTAACGGAACTATTGTGCAATAGATGCAATATCTACCTCAATTAAACCTGCTTACTCCCACACATACCAGGTTATTAGACAGCATTCTCACTGACCCTTTAAAGTTTTTTTATCATTTTTTGGCCAACTTTGACCATTTTAAGTGTCTTTTTTGACCAAATTTTAAAATACAAAAAATGCGGACCTCGTAAAACTAAGTTTTTGACCATTTGTTAGTGTCTTTTTGTCTACTTTTAGCATTTTTTTAGTACAAATATACAGACTTCGGAAAACTAATTTCTTTTCATAATTTTACATTTTTGACCATTTTTAGTATCTTTTTGTCCATTTTCAGCATTTTTGTTTGTATAAATATACAGACCTCGGGAAAACTAAGTTTTTATCATTTGACATTTTTAACCATTTTTAGTGTCTTTTTGTCCATATTTAGCCTTTTTTTAGTACAAATATGCAGACCTCAAAAAACTTCCCAATCCTATGAAAACAGTGGGAAAATCAAATTCCTGGCTAACACTCTGGATACATAATTTGAATTTACAATTCTAGGCATCCTGCTATCATCATGGTCACCTTCATCCTTCTGGGGTTCCCCTAGCAGTAAGAGAGCAAGAAAATAACTTTTTCTTTGGTTTGGTTTCATTCATTCGATTAAAAATTTCTAACAACTAATATCGGAAATCAAAGAGCAGTTTTCAAACATTAGCATCTGACGTGGAGATGTCTTAAGCAAGACTGGACAATGGGTTGTTTGTACATATTAAATGGCAGTCTAGATCTCTTAGAAAATGGGAAGGATGAAAATCCATAAAATACATTAGGGACTCTTTGAAGAGGAAATAATCCCACTTTTCATGCATTCAGAATGTGCAAATGCAATTGCCATCTTGAAAGGCTCCAAATCTAGCGTGGCTAGAAAGGAAATAAGGAAAACTGGTTGAGAGAAGGAGAGAAGGAAATGCATTGGTAAGAAATCCGTGAGAAATGACCTTATGGAGGCTTTACTATTGATCTTTTTAACATTATATCTGAAAGGTCACAATGACAAAAGAGTTACACCTTCTAAACAGGGCTGGATTTAGAGCTTGGGGGTCCCTCATACACAGAAATTCAAATACACAGCAAATCACAAAATCTACACATCAATTCTGTTTATTGCATGTAATTGGAACTGACAAGTTATACATACATAGAAAGGTTAAATGAGTTTTATATCTGAAGTAAATACATACACCGGGATCTACCTTAAGATCACCCAGGCGGTAAAACGGGAAAAAAAAAAAAAAAAAAAAATCATGTTGGATACACTGGTTCTCATGAGATCTCATAAGTTAAGCAACGTCGAGCCTGGTCAGTACCTAGATGGGTGACCATTGGGGAATACCAGATGCCATAAGTGGATTAAAGCTACAACAGGCTGGGCAAGCCGGAAGTGGGTCTTACTAACAACTGCCTATATATATATATCTAATCCTGCAACTCTCGATGAGGGTATAAGCAGCGAACAATGACAAGCACATTCATAAAATGGGTAAAGATGTTTTCTCATTGTTTCGTGCTGTGAATGATAATATGTCAAGTCCTCACCATTTTTTAAGTTGAAGCCAAATCACGTTAGACACTGGTTTTCGTATGATTACCAAAGTTAAGCAATGTCAATTCTAGTCCGTACCTAGATGGGTGACCATCTGGGAATACCAGTGGCTGGGGATCATGTAGAGAGCTGCCTATGGCGATCCCGTTAATCCTCCTAAGGAGGAAACCGATCTCTACACCAAGCTCAATAGTGCAAGCTAAAGGCCCCCCCCCCCGAACCCTCAGACTGGCCTGGTTGCGAGCAACAAGAAACGAATGAATGAATGAGCCGTTTCGGAAGGACAGATTTCCTGTCATCTGCAGGGTTTTTCCGTTACCATAATTAGGAAATAAACTCAACATGTTTCTGTCTCCATCTTTTCCGACCTGATGGATAATGTTTTAACCATTCATTTTTGTACTTTCGATTTCATTTTTTTCCTCCATCCAATTAAGAAGCTTTAGAAAGACTAGACCAACATTAATGTGCAGAAAAAATATGCTAACCACAAGAAAAGAAATCACGATTGGTCATAAGACAGAAGACAGAAGATTATCCAGCATAATATATATAATGTGTGTGTACAGAAATACCTTGAATAAAGTGGTTTTGATTAGTGCAGGTTTTGATGTAGTATGGTTACAGTATTGCTGTACAAATTAATGTAACTAACAGGCACATTAACTGTTGCAAGTTACGGGTTACGGAATTTTCATACCCAGCGTTTGAATCACGCGCATCTTCATAGCTGAAATAGCTATTTCCTAGCCACTTTTTAAAGCCGAAATGAAATGAAACGATAAAACTCTTGGTTCATCTGGTGTCGCTGATTAGCAAAAAATATGAAGAAAAATCTTTTTCAAAAAATTATATTGAGTGAAAAAAACAAAACAGTTGCTGAAAAAAAAAAAAAAAAAAAAAAAAAAAAAAAAAAAATTATTTTACTTAATTTTCCTGTTTTTTTTAATCCGAAAGTAAAAGTTCCGTTCCAGATTTCCCTGGATATTATTCTAAAAAAGGTAAACATAATTAGTATCTAGAAGGATATATGTGTAAAATGTGTAAAAATCAACGAGAAATCAACGAATTATTAATCACTGCTACCCACAGCACTAGTTTATTGTTGGGTTTAGGTTATTCATGTGTTCTCATATTTATATCTATCTATGTATCCAGACTTCTCCCAGCCCTATCCGTTCATAGTAGAAACTTGAAATTTTGCGCGCACACACACACACACACACACACACACACACTCCCTAGTAGGGAAAATAGTTTTTTTATTTTTTTAAATCCCCCCTAAATAGGTTTTTAGAGGGGGTTCAATATGCAATGTAAGTTTATGCTAAATTGGTCACTAGTTTGTGCCAGCTTGTTTTTTGAAAATTCAGACATTTTTTAGTGATCACAGCCCAACAAAAGGCAAGAGTTAGTAACCTATTCATTGATCACCCCTTTTTCCAACTTTTTAATTGATCACCTGCAACACAGCATATATGGGTGGCAGTGATTCATAATTTCCCTTGGAATGCTAGTGTGAGTTGTTCTGTTGTGAGTAGAGCCACATTAGACTTTCTTATATATGCACATCTACATGGCATGTCAATTAGTACAGCAATAACATTTATGTGATTAAAATCAGATTTCTTCCCCCAGCTCATGAAAAAAAAAGAATCCATATTTTTCATTTGGTTCGATAAATTTTATATCGCATAGAAAATTAATGAATTTCCTGTTGTTATGAATTTTGACATTTTGAAGTTTTCTTTTCAGATAATAAACTCTTAAGAGTATTGATTAGTGAATATTAAAATGGAAGTTTCTTAGTTGAAAAGAGAAGAAAAAAACTTCACTCTAATATAATGGAATATTTCTTCTGATATTTAAAATTAATTTCCTAAATGTATTAGATTGTTGCACAAAAGTTTGAAAGCATTCAGTACTATTTTATTAATTTACGTTACAAGAAATCCGCTAATTACTTTTCAAATAGATATGTCAAGGCTTAGGAAAGACAGTTGAATGTTGCTTTGTGTATACTTTATTGCAGCAAAATATATAATTGTATTTTGGTATATTAGGAATAATTTCCTCAAATTTGTTTTTTTTATCACACACAACATTGCGGACATGATACCCATTTGGACTTCACTGGGGTTTTAGAAAACAAACAGGGGTCAGAGATATCTATAGTAAAAATGGGGAGGGGAAAAACACAGATTCGATGCAATGAGTCCAATGGCACGTTAATGTTGCAACACTGGAACGATTCTTTCAAGGGGCACTTTCTCGCTTATCACCGGTAAGCTATCACGAGCTCCGAGCAGGTACAATGTCATTCACAAACATGGTTCATGCATGGCTTCTAGTGGCGAGTCAAGAGGGAACTGCTCGAGCTCTCGCCGTCTGTCATTTTATCACCAGAAACACACCACATCCGGATTGCTAGCGCTCAACATATGGGTCACTGAATCTCTACTTTGTCTATATATGTTGGCGACCCGCTTCCCTCGGCTTTTCCTCGGGCAAGTCTATTTCCACTTCATCACCACAATATCCGGTCGACAACATCCGGTCGACAAAGCCATGGCTGTTCCTTTATTGTCATTGACATTTTTCTCTTCTGGCTTTTCATGCACACGGCACACGCGATACAGTTTCTTCGGAAGTCGGGTAAGTGGATTATCAGTATCTCCATCAGATGGCGTGATGAACTAGACAAGAAAGTATTGGCTCTGCAACGCCCATGATAGAGAGGTCTGGTGAATCTTGGGGAAGTCTATATCCAACGACAGACATTAAAAGACTGATGATGAGGGTGGCTAGAGAGGATAGTGGCAGAAATACCGTGATGAAAAATGAAGACGTCCAGAAGGTATAGCAGCCATGTTGCCCTGAGACTGTTTAAACTCATGATTTCCAAAGATTATAAAAATGTTTATTCCAATGTTTAATAACAAATACATTAGAGGCTATTTATTTATGGTGTTATCATCCCATCACCATCAGAATGTTTAAAATACAGTCTTATTGGTTAACATCAATCCTGCAACCATTTTAAAATCAAATTTTGTACAATTATCCAATATTTAATAACATTATTGGTCCATAAATCTGTTATTTTTTTTTATCTGGTCATCAGAGATAATTCAATCAGCCAATGAAAGACTCAGGAAAACAGAACAATTTCATTCTTATCAGCTAATTATTTTCTGCAATCTAAATTATGCAAGGAAGACCAGTGTTGCAAAGTATGGTTTGTTGTCTATAGCTAAAACTGTCTTTTAAAATGGCTAAATCTTTCCATTTCCAGCTAACTTTAGAGCTAAAAATGTTATATATACTCATTTAAAGCCCACTTATCAAATAAAATAACTATACACTAAGACTCCAGAACAAATTTTTAATAAAAATTGTACATTTACTTTTATTAAACTTACTAATTATTTTTTTAAATGGCCAGATTTTTTATTGGCTAAATTGGAAAGAAATCAGCCAGATATTGCCAAAATGTGGCTAATTTGGCAAGCCTGAGAAAGACTTGAGACTGATATACGAGCTGAATATTTGAAAAAAACAAAACAAAACAAGCTTGTTTTGTCTGGTCTGCACTCAAAAAAGATATTTGATCAATAATGTTCCATTACACAAAATTGATGAAGTGACATTGATTGACGTGATATGGTTAAACTAGCCATAATGCCATTAGTGGTTTGGTTGCTTCATTATGTAGTCAATTGGGATGGGAAATCTTGTGGACATTTTAAAAACTCAGGAGACAAAATTGCAAAAAACATTTTTGTCAAACTCCAGTCCGAGTCGGAGGCTGGAGTTGACTTTGTTTTTCCACTGTAACAACAAGAACAAGACTTAGGGGAGTAAACTCTTCACTGTTTATCTGTCCTGTCATGTTAAACAAAACCAATATATATAATAAAAATTTCCCTACCATGATTTCAAATCACGACCAAGTGATTGGTAGGCGGCTCTCTTACCAACTGAACCAAACTGACAAGTCTTACATATCTACAAAAATCTATATATAATACAAAAGTTGCAGTAATCATCTTCAGTCGGAATAGAAGTATGAGTGGAGTTTGACCCTGCAGCAGACAGGCTTGTTTATTTATTAAACTTTCAACATGGTAACGTTAAATTGCATATATTTCTGACCATTTTTTTTATTGATACATAATTCAAATCTTTACCTAACTTACAGCCGAGAGCCGTAACACAAAGGTTCCAATGCCCCCTCCCCCTACGATACGCATACCTACCTAAAAGGGAGTAGGAGAATGAATCTGGAGAGTCTGCTACCACATTAGTATCAGGGTTGTGTTCAAATGATCACACACACACACACTGAAATTTACTAAGCAAGGTGGGCCCGATTTGTGATCCAAAACTTATATAACTGTGTTTACATCATCCCCTGTAAATGTGGAAAAATCTACACTGGGGAAACAGGCTGCCCCCTCAAAGTCCGACTTGAGGAACACAATCAAGGGTGTGATAGAAAAATCTGGAATGGCTGACCGTATCTGGAGAGAGAAAAAGGTGACCACTTTCATCTCTGGGAGAAAGTCCAGATTATTGACAGAGAACGCTGTTGGAAGCAGAGAAAAATCAAAGAAGCAGCTCATTTCAACATGTCGACTAAATGCATTAGTCAGACAAGTGCGGGGTTCAACCTGATGTGGCTTTCGCTACTCAACAGGCCCAAACCCGACAAGACAAGGACAAACAAACACCCAAATCCTACATTATAAGGGTTACCTCCTTTAAAACTTACCCATCACATTCAGATATGACACCTGAAGAAGGCCGAAGAATGGATCATCCGAAATGTTGTGTTAACAACACCAACAACAACAACAACGAGTTCAATTATCCAAAGAACTATTTGAATATTACATATGAAATTTCATTTCTTTTAATAGTAGGTTGACGGATAAGATAAACAACAAATATGTATAACAATAATAAACCTCAAGGTCCTCCCCCAAGGTTTATTATTGGTATCCTTATTTCCAGATCTAAACCTATTGGACCAATGCTGAACAGTATGTACTGTAGTAGTGTTCACTTCAAATGCTTTGTTGACAATATCAGCATTTCTGTCTGTCTGTCACTAATTTGAAATTGTACTTGAAAATTAGTCAAAGTGTATGTCTAGGGCCTTAAACAGATGCGGTGGTATAATAAACATCATAATTCTTCTTAAAATCATTTGTATCTCTTGATAACACTACATAATCCAGTAATCTATTCCAAAGTCCTACTACTCTATTGCTAAAAAAGATTTTTCTGATATTCAATCTACTTCTATTTGCTTCTACCATATATGTGTGGCCTCTCCGTCCCTTGTACCCCCTTCTAGTAAAAAATACATCAGGGTTTACTACTTCTAAACCATGCATAATCTTGAACATTTCTATTAAGTCTCCCCGATCTCTCCTATTTTCTAACAATGTTAATCCTAACACTTTTAGCCTCTCCTCATAACTCATACTTTTTAATTCCGGTACTAACTTAGTTGCACGTCTCTGGATTTTTTCTAAAAGATTTTTGACCAGGCCTGTGCACAGTACTCTAGGTGTGGATGGACATAAGTCTTATATAGTAAAAGGAACGAGTCCTTGTCTATATATGAAAAGGTATGCTTAATCAGTCCTAGCACCCTGTTTGCCTTAGCCACAGCACTGGCAATATACCTGGAGAATGATAGTTTATCAGTTACTATGATACCAATATCCTTTTTATCATTTACAATATCTAGTATATTTCCGTTCATACAGTAATCGTAACATGGATTTCTATTTCCTACGTGTAACATCTTACATTTATCTTCATTAAAAGCCAATAACCATTCTCTTAATCGTAGAATTAAGATTGGGTGATACAGAGGGCGAATGGAACAGATCTCCTGCTTTCAAAGTGCAGTGGTTATCATTCAAGTTTTTTGCTGTATGCCCCATGAATATATTGCTAAAAATTGACATGTTGTAACAAATATTTATACATTTTATAGAAAATATATAAACCAATAAATTAGCCAATAATCTAAAATAAGATTTGATCTAAGAGCCATAAATGAATGACTTTCTCCAATGAAAATCAATACATAATCAATACTAATGATTCTGTTGCACTCAAAAATAATTGTCTTACCCTCTTCTTAAAACATCTCATATATTATTCTGCTTGTTGAGATTATTGGAGCACAAGTGGTTCTTGAGGTTACTTTATCTCCATGTTGATTTTACTTATGGCGGAAACATTGTTGCCACCGGGTTTTATCTGGTCTTGTATTCAGGATTTAAGTAGATACAAAAAACAGGCCTGGTTAGTCCAGTGGTTCCCCCCTGGGGGGGAATTTGGGTAGTCCAAGGGGGGAATAAGGCTATTAGGTAAAAAATAAAAGTCCAGTCTAGAGATAGGGCTTTCTGCACTTCTATCTATCAAGTCAAAGGCTCGAAATAAGCCCCAAGTTGAGAATGATTTCTTTTATTTCACTAATAGACCCACAGATCAAAGAATAAGTAGCAAAAAAACAAGAACAGAGATCACATTGATGTGTATATCAGTTATGAGAGCAGAATTCTTATTTTTTTTGTAATAAATTAGAATTTCAAATGATGCGTTCCTAATTATTTTTGCTTGCTTTCTTTGAATAACAAATACACAGCAGCAGCTGTACAATTATAACATTACACTAATTCATAGTATGAAGCTGTCTAATTATATATAAAATAAAGTTATTATTTGAAATATTTTTTGTTGCAACTTAATAAATGGAAGGGGGGGGGAATATTAGTAATCTTATTGACAAAAGTGGGTAATGTCTTGAAAAGGTTGGGAACCACTGGTTAGTCACTCAATAGAAACTATCCTGTATCCAACATCTTTTGACAGGATGCCATGTTAGAGGTGATCAATTAAAAATTTGAAAAGGGTGC
>VCCN01002209.1:2443818-2478843 GCA_006491835.1 Architeuthis dux | reverse complement strand
TTTTAATTGATCACCCCCAACATGGCATGCTGCCAAAAGTTTGACAGTTTCTATTGAGTGACTAACCAGACCTGTCATGTATCTTTTCAATAATAACTGTACACTTACTTTTGCACCCCCCTGTATATATAAGAAGGTTGGGAAAGGTTTGCTATTTTGGTATTGTGAATAATGCTATATAACCTGAATCCCTAATGGGAAAACGATTTGGTATTTAATTATGTTAATAATTACAAAGGTCAAGGACATATGTGAAATAGGAGCTGAAAACTGAGCTACAAATATGCCACTTGCTCTTGGAATAAGTCTCTTATTGAAATTTGTATGTAATTCATATTGCTTTTCGTAATTCTATTAAAATATCTACCTTAGCTTTGGGCATTATATGGGGTTAGATAGATTTTTAATTTTTCCATTACTATCAAAGAAAGGCATGTTTTTTCAATATCTAAGATGAAGTATTGTCAGTTATTATCAATTTTTTGACAAGTATTTCTTTCATCTTAATATCAGTTGCTTTTTATTGCAATTGTTTATTTCTGATCTACTGATGAGCCTAGAATAACAGTCTGAGTGTTGCAATAAAAAGCAACTGAAATTAAAATAAAAGAAATCCTAGTCAAAAATTGATTATAATTGACAATGCTTCATCTAATAAATTTAAAAAAAATGATATTACAACAGGCTACTGTTATAACGTGAATGTTGGGGTCCAAGAAAGCTACCCGTGTTATAACCAAGCCAGGATAACTGTGGGGTAGGTATGGGCGATATTCAAGGGTGGGCGATAGGTGAAAGACGGCAACATCATCTGTCATATAAAAACTAAGTGAGATTTGAACAAATAAACAAAGGCATTGTTTAATGTTTTTTTTTTTATTAAATAATACCACCAAAATAACTACAATATGTTACAAAGTATACCAAATATCAGTTTCTAAAAACAAAGTATTTACATATTTACATCAATGACTTACTCCTTTTGCCCATACGCCTTCAGATACCCTGTACTTAAGCTCATGAGTGAAACAGCTCAAAGTAACACTTTCAATGCTACTTGTTTTTTAGTTATACTTTCTATTGTGCTACCCATTTCCTTGAGACCACCGATGAGATGGGGAAACTGGGTTATATAGTTACACCAAGGAAGTATAGGAAGTTAAGTACTGCTAGAAAAATGACCTTCATATTTAGCAGCTGTGACCCGGGAATGTTGTCCACGAAAATCTTCGTAGAAAGCAATGAAAGTGCTATTCAAAAAAGAAAGCTCTGTTCATTGATTACTGAAATGTTTTTATCTAATTGATTTCATTTTTACAGTTGATTTGTCGGCGTAAGTTGGATATATTTCTTAGTGGTTGGTAAGGTGGGAATAGTGTCACCTCTTTCCTCAAATGGGGTTACGGTGTAGTAAAATAGTGCTCAGCTTGATATATCAGGCTTACGGATTCAAAGGGAAATTCTGTTTTCAATCGTGGTTTTCTGGATGAGTGGGCGATAATATAGGTAAAAATGTTAGGGTTCACCACCCATCCGCCTTATATCCTGAACCGTGCTATAACGAACCGCATTATATTGGGGGACACTTATAATACTACTTATGATGGCAATGTACTTAGGCAGACAGGGAAAATAAAGAATAACTATATGGTTAGATTGAATGACTGCAGCCAGAAGTACTGTTGTCAATTTAGCACGATTTGCGCTAAATTCAGTGTGTTTCTTGTTTTGGCAGTGCAAAAAAGTTCTAAATTTTAAGCCCTCTAGCTCCATTTGTGCAGCCTGTATGCATGACACATAGATAGATAGATAGCCAGACTTAAACACTTAAGAAACCTATGTTGACAATTTTGGTTGATGGTTTCAAAAAGTTGTATTTGTATTTACTACACCTTTATATATAGAAAGCAATTCATAACAGAAAAATACTGCATTTGTTTTTCATTTATGAAAAACAGAAGATATTTACTGTGGGTGGGATTTTCACAGCCTTATTTTCAAGAAACCACTTTTACATTTTTTAGACATGCTTTTTGCATTGAGCTTTGGATATAAGGAAGCTTGTATGATTAGTAACACTGGTTTCAATTCTCAGTATTAATGTGCTTCCTTATGAAAACAAATGGTTGATATGCCTTGATTTTAACTGAAATATATTGTAAGAAAAATATGGTTCATTTAGGTTTCATGACTTTGAAGAACTTGATGACAAAAATCTGACTCCACATTCTGCTTTAATATCTTGATCAATTCCAATTTTTCATTAATTATATAAAAGATTACAAAACTGAATTTGCTGTCTTCTTAATGTGTATTTTTCACTGTTGTCTACATTGAAGACACATAGCTGATGTTGAAATAACTGTGACCACAATTCTAATATTAGAAACTGTCAACCAAAACTATCAACATAGTCAACATCAACATCAACCAATGGAGCTAGAGGGCTGAAAATGTAAACATTTACTCATTATTCTTGTCTGAATTTAGTTAGATGGGGTGTATTAAACATTGTGTATGGTCAGACTATTTTTCTTGTCAATGTTCATTTGTTCACAACATTTCGGCCGTGTACCCTCCAGCCTTTGTTGGGTGTTCCTGTTTCTAAAATGTGGAATCACTGTTTGGAGCGCATGCTCGATTGGACTGGACACATCACATCTATTTTTTTGTATATCATGTATGTCGGGGTTGTGTGTTTGGTGTCAATTCAGAGATGCTTCCATTATATTGGTAGATCTGTTTATGTTTTTTGATGAGCGGTTCCCAGATGCTATTGATGTCAATGCTCGGTCGGCTGAGTGGTTTGACTGAACAGAGTATGTGTGCTGGGAGAACAACTGGTGAATACGATGCCTGAAGGAAGTGGCGCATATACTCTGTTCAGTTGAACCATTCAGCCAACCGACGAAGGCTGGAGGGTACACGGCCGAAACATTGTGAACAAATGAACATATAGTCCGACCATATCATATATTTACTATATACTTACATATATTTAATCATTATGTCTAGAAAAAACGTTTTTTTTGTTTTTGAAAGCCCCCACCCCCAAAAATAGGTTTTTAGTGGGAGATTCTATTTACAATGTAAGTTTATGCTAAATTGACCCCTTAGTTTGTATCCGACATGGCATACTGCCAAAAGACGTTGGTCACATGACTGTTTCTATTGAGTGACTAAGCAGACCTGTTTACTTCATAGGGTAGGACATGGTCATGTAGGAATGTTAAGTGACATTAAGATAGCAGCCCCGGAATGAGGTCCCCTGCTGCTTACATTCAAATTATTTGTGCTCACATTTGTAAATTTATCCTTTTATGCCCCCTTTGATTCTTAAGTCTCAATAATGTACATGTTTTCCCTTTTCTAAGAAATCTATTCTTTCATTTAAGTGGGCGTATATATTGGTATATATTTGGAAATATGTTCTTAAATTTGACATAATCTAATGAAAATAATGTTATGGATGTAGTTTTCTGTTACAAATCTTAACTTTGATATTTTACTAACATTCTACTGAATGTTAAAGGCCTGACCTATAAGAATCAAACCTTTAAATGATATTGTGCTCCTGGATTTTATATTATGCAGAATGTTAACTTTTCCAAAGTCACTTTTCTACTTTGGAAAGCTGAGCTCTAGATAATTTACGTGACACCTAAAATTCTTGGCTTTTCTATTATATATTTATATATATATACTATTATATATCAAGAGTTGTATATTAGCACAGAAAGGAAAATAAGAACGACTTGAATTTATGATTAAATTAAATAATATTTTTAGAATCTTCAAAATCCAAGAAAAGAATGTGTATCAGATATTTTGTTAGTGCTTTGTTACACTTAAATTATAACCGACTTTCAAGTATTCAAGGATTTGTAAAAAATACAAAACAATCTCTCTCTCTAATTTGGACACTAAGAGTTTTGTGAAACAGGGATATCTGAAAAGAAGTACACTGGACACTAACAAACATTATCTATTACCTCTGCCATAGAAGTTGGAGAGGTAAAGCTCCTATTTTGCATAGATGCGTTCCGAGAAAAATGGATAATCTGGGAACTTTGTCTAATCTGAGAACAATAACAGGGGAAGCTCCTATTTTGTTCACTCCTACTTTGGACTAGGATCGTCCAAAGTAGGAGCTTCACCTGTATATGTACATTTGGTCATGTCTTTCCGTTGTTCTGTCTTTCCATCTTTCTACACAATATGTCCAAAAGTTCTCAATGAATTTCAATGAGATTTTGTGGAAGAGTGGACAATGGGCTAAGAAAGGAGTGGTTAAATCTTTGATTGAGAGATATTTTTCCATTCATACATTTATGAATAAGCTCATGACTGTCTAAATGATATCTCCAAAGGTTCTCAATGAATTTTTATGAAATGTGGTGGAAAAGTGGGCAATAGGCTACAAAAAAAGCAATTACATTTTTGAGTAGAACCATGCACAATTACCTCCACTACGTTGTAGTTATATGTCCACACCACATAATATCGCCAAAATTTCATGTCTGTCCACACGATATCTCCAAAAGTTCTCAATGAATTTCAATGAAATTTTGTGAAAGGGTAGGCCATGGAAGAAGTGATTAATTTTGGGGCAGATCCATACACAATTACTTCTCCTGACAATGTTGCTGGCAAAGGTATGCACTCTCTGAGTGCTTTCTTGTTAGATAATGGTTTTTCAGGGAACTATTCTGTCATCATAAAATATCATTTCATTACTAAAACATATATATGCATAAACAATTTTAAAATTAATCTGGATCATTCAAATCTTTCTAATAAGTTGCTTTACCATTATAATTAATTTTAATCTAATGACAATGTGTGCATGATGTTTAAGCCCAAATTTATGCTTGGGTGATTATAAAAACAGACACAACATAGCCAGCAGTGACTGTTTTTGAATGGGAAAAACATTTATAAAATAAACTAGCATATCACCCGTCAAAAATGATGGGATTATTTACATATTGATAAATTATACAAATATATTTAATATAAATGTATCTATTGCAACAAAGAATGCATACTTTGAACAAAATTTATTTTTCTGTCGATTTAATAATAGTAATAAATGCATTTATAGAAAGCGCCCTTTCTCGGGAACCTCAATACTTAAGTCCTCACTGGAAAAAAGCGCTTGAAAACATGTGCAATCAATTGCATTAAAAGTATAAGGCCTATTAAAGAAGAGTAAGAAGAAAGTGCAACTTGTCAATAAAGTTTTTTACAAAACACAGAGCAGGAGTTACAGTTATGAAGTGTATTTATTTACTGAGTTCATATAATTATGAAAGTCTTGAAACAAGAAAGTTTTAATTTTTTATTTAAAGCTTGCTAATGTATGTATATTCCGGATATCATAGGGTAATTGATTCCAAAGTCTGGGTGCTATATAGCTGAAACTCCTGCCCCCATGAGTCATATTGATAAAGACAAGTTCTAAAATCAAACCATCATAATAATGGATGTTAATAAGAGCACAGAGTTCATAAGGGCATATATCATGCAGACATTTGAATACTGTAATTAAATTAAATTGGATTTTCTACAACTCTTCATATTTTCTGGGTTTTTTATCATTCTAGAACAATAACAGAATTGGGTAAAAAACAAATTTCTTTTTAATATAAGAAAAGATTAGTTTTAATCATGAAAAATTGATGATGCCTATATTTAGTGGAATTTTTCTGTGCTACTACTGAGATATCAGTAGCAGTAGTAGTAGTAGTGATGCAGACTTGAACACACAGACACAGCAGAGCCTTACTTTCCCCTTTCCTCTCTTTCTGTTTGCTTTAGTGTGGCAGAGACCAACAAAGAAACAAACAAAAAAGTGACAATGACTTGGTTCATTATAGCTCCGTTTGCAATATAATGTATGTATAAAAAAGTTAAATTGGCAACTGGTTATTGTGGCTTGGTAATAACGTGTTTGGCTTTTTTGGACCCTAACAGTTGCGTTACAATGGGGGACGCCTGTATATTTTGTTCTAAGAAGATTAACAGCATGATATCAGAAGAGTTACAGGTGGTATATCAATTCTTTTTATAATCTTACTGTGAACATGTTTAACTTTCTTTGCATTTTTTTTAAAACATACTGACCTCAACAAAACCTAGTAAATGATTTACACATTGATCAAAATTTTCCATACAAGTTTCTGTTACCAAAGGTTTATTAATCACTGCTACCAAAGGTTTAGGTTATTGATGTGTTCACACATTTATATGTATCTATCTATCTATCTATCTATCTATCTATCTATCTATCTATCTATCTATCTATGTATCTGGACTTTGCCCAGCCCTAACTGAAAGTTTGCGCACACACTCCCCTCAATGAGTAGGGGAAATGCATTTTTTTGTTTTTTGAAATTCCCCTCCAAAATAGGGTTTTAGTGGGAGGTTCCAACTTTTTAATTGATCACCCCCGACACATCATATATGGGTGCTGATGATTCATAATTTCCTTTGGAATGCTAGTATTGGTTAATTTTTAAAAGATAAAGCATTATCCAACATTAAATTTAAGTATTTTGTCAAATTTTTTTTTCTAGATTTATTTTTCAAATTCTGAAGCCCCCATTTTTTTCTTCTTCAAAATTATTCGATTTTTATAAAACTCTTTCATTTCAGAAGTATAACTCAAAATATAACTTCTATTGTCTCGTCCTGGCAGGAAAGCCTCTGTTCACTTCTCGCATTGATAAATCTTGACTGCTCAATGCCTTGTCAGCAGTTGGTGATTTTTGCCTTCTCGGACCACTGCCGATAGGTACTCACTACAACTGAACATGAGAACCCCACAACCTGTGCCATTTCAGAAATGCTCTGACCTAGTCTTCTGGCCATAACAATTTGGCTTTTATCAAAGTCATTCAAATCTTCCTTCTTGACCATAACTGCAGCATTTAACACATCAAAATGAAGTTCTCGAGGCCAGCTTACCAGCTTATATACCTCTGACCCTGGCAGTTGTTATGAGACAGTAGCTGTCATTATAGCCACATGGCATTGGTCATAATGTTTTGGCTCATCAGTGTATTCCCAGTTTCTTGACTTGCATGTTCTGTGAATAGATCATAGCCGAGGCAGGTGATAGTCCCTCCCTACTAAGGAACAGAACTCATCTTGTAATAGGCAACAACAAGGCACTGCAATAATCTGCTCAATTGTAATATGTTTAAAAGATGAATACTACTTTGCAATAATTATAACACTTGACCATAAAAGCTAGTGGACAGGAAAATCACTCATTTGAAGTCAGTGTTTTTCTTCCAGATAAAAATGCAGTAACCGCTTTAAACAGCCTTTGATTCTATGCTTTACCTTTGAACTACATCAACAAATATAGTCTTGATTAAAGTAATATATCATAATAGTTCCATACAGAAAACTTAAATATGGAGTAATGTACTTGATTTTGCTAATTACTAATACATACAATAAAACTGCTACAATAAAATCATATTGAATACAATTCAAAAGGATCTATTTAAGAAGTCATCAAAAGTAGGCATGCTATCACTGTAACCTGACTAAAAAATTTCACTGAAAGCATCTACAATGAAAGAGCTATAATTTATATCAGGTGACTTCCTAAGTAGACATTATTAAAAAAAAGAGAGTCAAAGCAGACTGTCACTGTACAACACAAACATTGTACAACAGTGGTGTTTATTGGCCAAATATAAATTTTGGGGGCAGATAAAAACGAATATCTAATTTTGTACTCTTATTGCTTTAGCAACTCAGGTATTTTCTATTAAATGCATTGAAGAGCTCATATAAGTTATTTTTGATGTGAGGCTATTACAAGAGATAATGTGACTAAAAAAACTATTCATCAGCAGTCAAAGTACAGGAACTCGATTAACATTGTTTCATTATAACATTGTTAAGAAAAAAGATATAAATATACAATATTATAAAATATTGTAAGAGGAATTGCAAATTAAGTTATTTTTCTGACTATACAAGTTAGTTGCAAAACTACAATACATTAAATAACCCTTATTTATATAATTGTCTATGGTAAAATTGGTTTCAGGAACCTAACCACAACGTATTTCAGTCTAAAATGAACTAATATTAAGAGAAAAATTATAACTATACTATTATTTAATTCAAGTAAAACATCTATAAATATAAGCTTGTTACTTGGTTCTGAAGATAACAAAGATACTTAAACATAATCAGGTTTTGGGCAAGTTGTAAACTCATATGTTATTGACATATTTAGTAAGTGTTAATTGATATTAAAATCAGATATATCCTTTCTCGTTAGTCAATTAATTGTCAACAAACCTTACTAAGCCAGCACTAGATTCAACCGTAATGCTCTAAATACCAAGGTGTATAATAAACAAATAGGTCACACTTCAAATGAAACCCTGCAGATTGTATACGGTTTAACTAATCACTTGGTTTCGGCTTTTGTTTGTTATAAAAAGAAGAAAAAGCAAACAAAACAAGTCTATCCTTTTAACTTCTATGATTTTTAATTCTCAAATTCATACAAAGAAAAATAGAATGTCAATTTCAAGGGAAATAACTTCTGATTAAATTTAATCCCCATTGATCATTTAATGAATTTAAAAAGTTTTTAAAAATTCAATTCACAGAAGAGTTCCACTATTTTAATGCTATTCATTGAAGCGTTCCACTGTCAATTACAAGCGGTTTATGAATTTAAGAGTTAAAATACATGCCATACACAGTGTTAATTTTTCAGATGAGTACAATTCTCAAATCTCATCAAACATACTTACCTATCATTCAGTGGTGTAGTGCTGTGGGAACAGTGTTCCCTTTCCTTTTTGGGAGGGGAAATGGCGTTCACTCACAATCTATATACTGTACTGCGGGGCTATTTGGCACTCTTTTTTATTTTTATTTTTTTTTAATAACTGGTAAAGTTATTACTGAAATTTTATCATTTATACATCAAACTGTATCACTATATAAGACCCACCAATGGTGGTATGAAAGAAAATCTGAAGAAGCTTTATATATAAAAAATGGCTGAGAAAAACCGGTGCCAAATAGCCACACTTTTGGGGCTATTTGGCACTCTACCTTAAAAACTCCAATTAAATTGTACCTATGTTCTTACCATTATATATAAATAACAATATTATTAATTCTAAGTACTTACCCCTTCAGTAGATTCATTCATGTCCATCAGTTGTTCAATTTTTGTTAATTTTATCCACAAATGATTTTTTACATGTGATAAAGATTTTTTGTATTCACTTCTTTGTTCAGTTGTAAATTAGCCTAAATCCTAAAACTACACTAAACTACTTGCACTAAGAGTATATTAGCTACACTAGGATTCTTAGTCAAAGACATGAAAGCCTTGAGACCTTCAAATATATACAATATCGCCCATAAATAAGTACACCCCTACCACTATGCTATAGAAAGTTAATTGTTTTCCAAACCCAAACATAGCAGAATTTTATTATTTCTAGTGGAACATTACACAATAAAAACAGATATTATCAGGTATTATTTATGACCAAACTCTCCAGCATTGAAACTCTGTTGCCAAAAATATTTTTTCTTAGTGGTGTACTCATCTTTGGATGGCAAGATATTCATATTTTTCGCAACAGAGTTTTAATGCTGGAGAGTTTGGTCATAAATAATACCTGATAATATCTGTTTTATTGTGTAAAGTTTCACTAGAAATAATAAAATCCAGCTATGTTTGGTTTGGAAGAAAATTAACTTTCTATAACATAGTGGTAGGGATGTACTTATTTATGGGCGATACTACAAGTTCCACACTTTTGTAATTGCACCTTTAGTTTTTAGATGTGTTCACACATCTCTATAAGACACTTCGTGGTTGGTCGATCGGTCGGTCCCTAATATATTAAATGTCAATTTTGTCAACCATATCATGTTTGATTGACATGAAACTTGGTCCTCATCTACCTCTTCCAACTACTACTACTACCACAACTAGTAATGCTAAATATCAATTTTCCCTTGCCATATCATGTTGGAATGACATGAAACTTGGTCAAGAATTTCGGGTGAACTATCCTCATCTTTCTCCTCCCTTCCTTCTCCTTCTCCTACTACCATGGATTGTGGACGCATGATTGAACTTATGGTTCTTGTTTATTAATATTGCATTTTCTTGTAATGTCGAACCATAATTGTTCATGATTCCAATCTTTATTATTTATGTACTTGGTATTTAAATTGTAGAAGTTAAATAATTTGAAATAAAACCCCCAAAAATAAAATAGAAACAATGTAGAAGCAAATTATTAAAATAATCAAAAAGTGCCAAATAGCCCCACCTAACAACAATATTAATAATAGTAAAAAATTGTGAACATAAAATTACTAGATTTGCACTGATTATTCCTAAGAGGTATGGTCACACCATATCAAAATTATAAATGTTTAGAGCAAGTAATTTTTTCTCCACAGACCTTAGCCGGGGGAAAATAAGATTTTTTTGAAAAATGATTTTTAAAAATTTCTTTCTCATATAGTAATTGCAAGTAAACTTGCAATTAATATATGAGAAAGAAATTTAGCACTCAAAATATAACTAAGGCGGTTGTGAAGATAGAGCAATTTTTTGATTTCCTTGAAATTCTTTTAATAAATTTTAATTAGTAAAAAAAGAGTGCCAAATAGCCCCACTGTACTGTACTATAACATTCTCTATTTGAACAAATCACTGATAAGAAAAACTATCCAGTATATGTCCAGATACCATTTGTCCTGAAAAAGTCCCTGAAATAGGTTAAATTTCAAAATTTGAGTGAGTTAAAGTGCCTCCCTCCCTTCTCAGGAGTGGCCAGCCTGGCATTCCCTCACTTTTTAAAAATCTCAACCAAATGTCCCAACCCAACCAAATAATATTAAGTCATGTAGTTTTTTTTAGGAGGAGATTCCAACTGAATTGACTGTCACCACATCCTGCTCAACATCGAGTCAATCAACAATTTTAAAAAAAAAGAAACCGGTCTACTGGTGAGTCACTCAATAGAAACCGTCACGTCACGTGACCAACGTCTTCAGGCAGCGATTGATTAAACAATTGGAAAAAATGTGTGATCAAGTTACTTCTCTCGCCTTTTGTTGGGTGGTTCAAATTTTTAAAAAAACAAGCATGAACACTGCTGGACACAAACTAAGGGACCAATTTAGCATAAACTTACATTGTAAATTGACCACCCACACCCACAGTGGGCTGAAACCCTGATTTTTGAGACATTTTGTGATATCTTAAGAAATATGAATAGTGGTTGATACCGTGTTAGAAGCGTATCGATAGCATAGATATGTTGAAACAAAAAGAATTTGAAAAATTCCCAAATTTTAGGGGTCAGGGACCTGATATCCTTATAAAGGTATTTTGAAATCTTTTGGAAAACATATATTTGATCATATTTTGAGTAATTGAAACACTACAATTATTGCATATAAAGAAAAGATTATATCAATATTCTATAGTTGACTATTAACTGAAAGTTCTATCAAGTCAACACAAGTAACATCAAGAAAAGATTTATGAGAATAATCAAAACAAGGAACTTGAGTTACAATTGTCCATCATAAAAGTAAACTCTCAAATAAAGCATCATCACTACTAGGAGTCCACTTATAGGGTTAATGATTTTGCAGTATCTGGTAGGAATGTCCATGCTCAAAACAATGCTTACAAAATGATTTAATTTTTAACCTGATACAATTTACGAGGTGTGCTCAATAACATACTAAAAGTATACAAGTCTGACTACAGGAACAGTGTTGTTTTCAATATAGCATCCAAGGTAGCCACCAAATCCTTAAAATGCCCATTTAGTTGAGTGCATTTATAGTTTTACCCCAAAAGAATTGCAACAAAAGGTTTCTCAACTGTTTTTCATATTAACAGTTTACCAAAGTCTGGAAAGGTGTAATTTTCAAGATGGCCACCAAATCCTTAAACTGCTCATTACTCCTTCATTATTGAACCTAGACATGTTTTTCTAATGATTTTCTGGAGTAGCAGGTGTGCTTAATAATGTACTAAAAGTCTACCACAGTATGACCACTAGAACAGTGTAATTCTTAAGATAAATACACTCGACTAAATGGGCATTTTAAGGATTTGGTGGCCACCTTGGACACCATCTTGAAAATTACACCGTTCCAGTGGTCAGACTGTAGTATAGTTTTAGTACGTTACTGGGTACACTTGACACTACTAGAAACCGTTGGAAAAACTTTGAATGAGTAATGGGCAATTTAAGGATTTGGCAGCCATCTTGAAAATTACAGAAGGCCAAGTTTTATGAAATTAACCAATTTCTCATGTTTAACATCATATTTATAGCAAAGGTTGGGAAAGAAAGTCATTAGTATTCAATATAAAGGTAGAAGTTTAAAAAATTGAAACATTTTTATTTTCCCAAACATTTTGGGAAGTCATTTACACGTTTCCTACACAATGAAAACTTATTTTCCTGATTTCAAATAAGCTCCAAAATCCGAAAATTTTACTAAGTCCTATCATAGGAATCTGCTGAAATTTTAGGCATTTTGTCATTTTTGGGGAGTAAAAAAATCCCTTTTATGGCAGGATTTTTTGCAGTTTTTAATATTAAAATGTCTAAAAAGGTGAACTTTTAACATACTTTGGCAAAGAAATGTCACAAAATAGCATATGGTTTAAAAACATTGAGTTGTTTGATAGAATAAAAAAAAAATACTCAAATATCTTTTTTCCCCTTCTTTTTCTTAGATTTTTTTCAAACCCTGCCATTAATATCAGCTGGTAGTAAAATTGGAGATTTTCACAAATTTCAAAACGTCATAATTTTCAAAAAGAATTAGTTTTAGACATAATTTCTTTTTTATTTAGCTGTAAATTCTATCTAGTTTCATGAAATATTAACAGAATGCATTCATTTGAATGTTGAATTTTACCAAATGTCCAGTCTCCTGCCCACTGTGCCCCCCTCCCCCCAGAAAACTTATTTGGGAGGAATTTTCAAAAAACAAAAAAACGTTTTTTTCTAGACATAATAAGGAGTAAATGTTTAAATTTTCAGCCCTCTAGCTCGATTGTGCAGCCTATACATGTGACAGATAGATAGCCAGCCAGCCAGAATCACTTGAAAACTGAAGAAAGCCATGTTGATTTAACATTATACAATTATACCAAATAAAATAGCCATTGTGTAATATGGATTTATTTTTAAAAGTGGATACAATTTACAAATAAATACAAATAAATTAACCAAATTACAAAAAGGATATTTTTATTATAACACATTCATAAGCGTTTTTTATCAACAAAATGATCACATTAACCAGAAATAAGTGTTTCAAATGATATAAGGTTAAAACCTAGCAAGTAAAAGCATTCGTGGTGCTAGGTCTGATTGCGCCCCATCTGCAAATTGGTAAATTTGCACACCTCACAAAAATAAAAAGGTTTAAACGGTAGGTCTGATTGCGCCTCCAGAGCTCAGCTTCCTCCCTCCCCACATACACACACACACGCCGCCTCTGGTAAAAGTAAGTAAAGCAATGTCAACATGATCGTATTCACAAACTAACTGGAAAATATTCTCGTCTGCAAACACTCTCACTTAACTGAAATGCTATCAGTCTTTCCCTATTCTACTGAGTATAGAAAAGGCTATAAGAAGAACAGCACAGTCTCAAAAGACTCCAAATGTACAGGAATACTTTGAATAGTGTAGTTTTGATTGGTGCGGCTTTTGATGTAGTACAGTTAATGTATTGCTGTACAAATTAATGTAACTAAGTATAAGCTGAAAAAAAACCCATTAAATTGTAATAAGATTTTGAACAGGGCGGTTTTGAACAGTACGGAAAACTTTGGAACAAATTAACCGCATTTCTGTAACCCGTCTAAAACATCTATTCTACTTCTAAAGTCTAGAAAACAAAGGTTTATAAAAATGTGCTTATTCTTTCTGAACTTCTTTACCTGGGGAGTGTAATGTTTATATAAATGTATCTATATGTTAAATCAATAAACATGCTGAAGCAGGCTCCCAGCAACCCCCATTCCATTTCCAATCCCAGAAAACGCAGACTGAAAGTGGGAACGGGGAAGGCCCACTTCTTACCAGGCGAAGAACCCTATCACACGTGTTATCTTGTTTTGTCTTCTTTTCTTAACATGCTTAAACATGGTTACAAATCAAATGCATTCTAATTTCACACAGCTAGAATAAAAAGACTAAAAAAGCGAGCAGAGGCACTAAACACAACCAGAATGTTACAGGGAGTATATTCCTTTTGCTTATAATCAATCAGCATTCAAGGAAAATGTTAATTTCTGTTCAATCTTTAAATTATTATCTTTAAAAAATGTAAATTATCTTGTAGATCAATTAAAAAATTTTTCATGTCTCTTTTCATGTCTTTTCAACCCTTTATATCTTTGGCATAAGCATACGAGCCAGGGGGGCAGTGTTAAATTTCGGGCAAATCAAGCCCCTCCACGTCCATGATGTTTGGTGTTTTTTTCCTGAGGAGAAGTTGAAAAAGATAATTTAATATTATTAGAGACCGTCAACTAAAACTATCAACATAGGTTTCTTAAGTGGTTCTGCTTGGCTTTGTATGTATGTGTCATATGTACAGGCCGCACCAATGTAGTCACAGGGTTGAAAATTTCAACATTTACTCCTTATTATATCTATTTTTGAAAATTCTCCCTCAAAATAAGTTTTTAGTGGGGTGGATTCAATTTACAATGTAAGTTTATGCTAAATCGGTCCCTTAGTTTGTGTCCCGCAGCATTCACGCTTGTTCTTTGAAAATTCAGTCTTTTTAATGATCACTGCCCAACAAAAGGCAAGAGAAGTAAGTTATTCATTGATCACCCCTTTTTCCAATTTTTCAATTGATCACCCCCAACACAGCCTGCTGCCAAAAGACGTCGGTCACGTGATGGTTTCTATTTAATGACCTGTACTAATATTTATAATGAAAAAAAGTGATAAGATAAATAGAATTACCATAATATACAAGCAGGAAGGAAGAAGTGCAATATTGTACATGTTTGACTTTGAAACTTAAATCTTGATGTTGTATTCTTATTTGAAGTTATGTTTGTTTTTGTAAATAATTGCAGAATAAAACTGAATATTTAAAAATAACTTTTCTCTGTATTTTGCTGTCTCAGCTGTATAATCAGAATGTATCAGCATCATTTAAAGTCTACTCATTTTGTTAAAGTCAGCTGCCATGAATATGGCAAATTTATTGCTTTCTCCTTACGTTTCTAAATCCAGGTTAGAAGCAAGCTGATATTTATACCCTTTTTGTAATTTAGATTTTATAATTACATCAACAGGCTAGAGTTATAGAGAAGACATGTCAGTAATCTTGATATCTGCTAAAAACAAACTGACATTATATGAACTAGAAGAACAAGTACATACTCTCAGTAAATTATACAGAGTTCATTCTACTGAGATTCCTTAAAACAAGAACTAATGAAAACGGGTGACTCTAAAAGATGCCTGATCTTGCCAGAACGTGCCTGATCATGCCTGATCACATCTGATCAATACCCGATCCAATCCGGACTGCCAATGAGTGTGTGCAAACCTGCCAGGGGGTTACGCAGGCCTGTCCGGATGCTAAAAACCCTATCGTGGTGACTACAACATAACCAATCTGGTCTGATCACACCTGACGATTATCCGATCCTGTCTGGACTGACAAGGAGTGTGTGCGAACCTGCCTGGGTATTACTCGGGCCTGTGCGGACCCTAACATATTCTAAATTCAGCCACCCGGGTGCTGGAAGTTGCTATATTGCCACGCACAAATGCTTGAAGATGCTAAATTCCCCTACCCGGGCACTAAAGAGGCAAAATTCCAATATCTGATCATTTTATAGCATATTTTAAGTGGTCGAATATTGAAATTTAATGTATTTAATAAATTTAAAAATACATAAGCAATAATATTAGAAACCGTCAACCAAAACTTCAGTTTTTAACTCGTTCTGGCTGGATATCTATCATGTGCACGTACAGGCCTCACCAATGGAGCTAGAGGGTTAAACATTTTCACCTTATTATATCTAAATTCTTTTTTGAAAATTCCCCTCTAAATAGGTTTTTAGTGGGGGTTGGGGGTCAATTTGCAATGTAATTTATGCTAAATGGTCCCTTTTTTTGTTTCCGGCAGTGTTCAATTTTTTTGAAAAGACTTTTCACTGTTTTTTTAAAATTCAGACTTTTTAGTGATCACTGCCCAACAAAAGGCAAGAGAAGTAACTTATCCATTGATCATCCCTTTTCCCAATTTTTTAATTGATCAACCCATGGCATGCTGCCAAAAGACGTTGGTCACATGACGGTTTCTATTCAGTGATTAATCAGAGTTGTTTTTATTTATTAATTAATTTTTTTTAATGAAATTGTCACGGTTCTTGCACTTAGTCTTTTTGAATAATGGGATAATGCTGAAAACTTTACTTTGTGTTTATCTGTGGAATTTCAAATCATTTTCAGATAATTCTTTTTCTTCTTTTGGCTATCAACCCAGCAAGACCAGATCCGCTTTTTACCTTCTCTATAGATTGAACTTTTAAAATCTCCTTCTTGGAGTTTTATTATATCATAAAGTCTTTCAATCAGATCTGGTATTCTAGGACAGGCCCACATAACCCATGGGCAGGCCCACATAACCCATGGGCAGGCCCACTCAGGCCTGTGCTAAACATTTCAATTTAGTATTTCCAGTGCCCAGACAGCCTCTGACAGCTTCTAATGTTGAAATAAAATCTATTTTCGTGTTCAACTGTCAAAATTTAACATATTTCTGGGGTTGAATGATAGAATTTAGCATCTTCCAGCATTCAGGCATGGCAATATAGCATCTTCCAGTGCCTGGGTGGTTGAATTTAGAATATTTTAGTGTCTGGACAGGCTTGTGTAACTCCATGGCAGGTTCGCACACACCCCTTGTCAATCCAAACAGGAACGGGTAGTCATTGGGCGTGATCGGGCCCAATTGGTTATGTTCGGGCATCTTTTAGTATTCACCGCAATAGCGTTTTTAGGGTCTGGACAGGCCCGCATAACCCCCGGGCAGGTTCACACACACACACTCCTTGTCAGTCCAGACAGTGAGTGGCCCAGTGGTTAACGGCACGGATGATGGGATCATCAAGCCAATTTTGAACTCCGGCTTTGCACTAATGCCCTTGGAAAAGGCATGTATCCATCTCTTCCCCTTACCAACACATCATGGGCCGGTGTTGCAGAATAAGGCCAATCACCCCCTATGTCTTATATTTACACAGAGAAGGACTATGTCCAACAATGGACCTTAAAGGCTGATGAAAAACTATTAAAAACTTTTGATATTTCGATGTTTCCATTACTTACTTTTTCAAACTTATATTTGTTAGATATGTCTCAGTTGCAGTTGCTCAATATAATTCTTATTATCCAGTATTGTAATGTTTATATATATGTTAAATCAATAAGTAATGTATGTATATGTTAAATCAATAAACATGTCGAAGCAAGCTCCCAGCAGCCCCCATTCCGTTTCCGGTCCCAGAAAACGCGGTCCAGAAGTGGGAAGGGGAAGGCTCAGTTCTTAACAGGTGAACAGCCCTGTTACACGTGTTATCTTGTTCCGTCTTCTTTTCTTAACACGCTTAAACACAGTTATGAATCAAACACATTCTAATCTCACACAGCTAGAACAGAAAGACTAACAAAGCAAACAGAGGCACTAAACATAACAAGAACGTTACAAGTATACATTCAAGCATACAAATATGAATAAAAATGAAAATTGATAAATAAATACCTTATGGTTATATCATTTTAGTGGAATTTGTTTTTGATGTATGTCATGCTCCATTTAATTTATTTTTCATTCTTTGTGAATTTGTTCTGCATGTTTTGTTAGTTTGTTACAGTTATATGAAGAACAGGTGCTATGTAATAACCTATCACTTTTTATGATCTTCTATATTAGTCATCAGGAAAACCTGTTACTTTAGTAATTAAATAAATGAATGCTTTTGTTGATAAATGGAATTAGAAAACAAAACAAGGGCATACAGAACTGATAAAAGTTTGCTTATACAAAGTTAGACTGGTGGCTATAAGATCTGAGGTTCAATTCCCTGTGTTGATTAAATAGGGTTTGATGTGGGACCTGCCAGTTTAAAGGTGTGATACATTAACTCTTGAAGTCCTAAAGAGCATGAGGCCGCTCGTAAACAAATGTGGCTGAAAATGATAAAATGCCTGAGGCCGCACAAGTCTTTCTTGCAATACTGCCAATTTTCACAACAATCTGCCCACAAATAAAGACACTATAAACATTTGAATAAACAGACCATTTTTAGCCATTTTCTGCTCAATCATTACAGCACTGGGCTTTGGACATAGAAAATTTTCATCAGGATGTTAAGAGTTAAGGACATGCAGGGCCTGACAGAGCTGGTAATAGGCCCAGACCAGATGGGAAATGTTGGCCCCATTTCAAACTGCTCATTAAATATTTATGTAATCAGTGCTAAATACATATGATTTATGTATGGGTATAATCATGTACATGTAGTGTATGTAATGTACTTACAAGTAACAGAACAAAATAAGTTTATAAAAAAGGTAATCTTGCTACACCTCTGGAGTAGGCTCCTATAAAATTGTAGGTCCATGTGAACTGGTCCACTTGCTGATGGGCCTGAGGACATGTGATGTTTAGACATACTGTAATGAGTAGCCTATCTTTTATGATTGTTGTAGGGATGTACTGATATAATAGTAAATATAAGGAACAACATTGATTGGCATGTTTTGTTATAATTAGGATGAGAACTAGGAAAGTTAGTATATACAGTTACTTCTTATCACCAAAGAATAAGGAACATTTTTTAACATATTTCAATGAACATAAAAGCTAATTAGTTCATCTTTGCAGGAAGAGGTCAGTTGTTCTTTACTTGGCTGTGTAATTTCAATTATTCAGTTTTATATTAAAAAAAAGACATTTTATTTATGAGAGATTATAGATTTTGTCACTAGTTTAGCGACTTGTGTATTGGTCAGCTAATTTATGGAATTCTGTACTGGGGATGCCGAATGGATGTACTCGTGTGTGGAATAGAAAGGGGATGAGGAGACTTTCTTTAGCCCTAAAAAGGGCTGGTGTGCATATTAGTATGGAGAGACTTTGTTGTGTTTGCATATTTGGCCAGTGTAGCATGAACAGACTTTGAGTCTTAAAAAGGACTGTTGTTATGCTGGAACAAGTGGCCACACATGTTTGCTGCTTGAGGAGGCTGTGAGGGTTGCTGTTGTCCTGGAGTTGCAGTCACGTGATTCAAACTCGACTGACCGGCCAATCCAGAACTGTCTGAGGAAGAAGGGGTCATGCTGCCATGTTGGCTTTTTGGTGCAGAAATATAAATGTGGACACGAGGGGTAGTTTATGAAGGAAAAACAAACAAGGTAGATAGTGGTTACAAATGTTATGTTCATTTAATAACGAAGATGGATATAAAAGGCATGCAGAGTGAAAATGATTGTAAAGAGAGAGAGTTGGAGTTATTAGGAAGGAGAAGGTTGTTCCGTAGTAGTAGAGAAGAGTGTTTGTCGTAAAGAATGTGAGTGCTCCACTTCGCACCGTGGACAGAAAAAAGCTTACGATCGGCGTGACCAACTCACTACAGTAGTAGTGAAAAAATGCTAGACTAAGAGTTTTTGTCCCGAGAAGATAGCCAAGATATTGAGGTTGAGGCGAAGTGAGGCAGAGGTGCGTGGAGGTCGCCAGGGAGAAGTCGTACGGAACGGACATGAAAAGAAGTTGGTAGAGTAGGAGCAAAGATTTTACGTGCAGGCACGGACCGAAAGATAGAAGTGGTGGGGCGGTGAAGTTAGGGGTTTGAGCCTGGCTACTTATACTAGCTAACATCAGCAGCAGCTGAGCTGTGATGTCGGCCGAAAAGTAGGAAGCATTATTTTTGCATTTCATGTGGGTTAGCCATCCTGGGCCGGCCATCCGTAACATTAGTACTAAACAGATTTAGAAAAGAAAAAAGACAGGTCTTGTTTGTCAATCAATAGAAACCATCATGTGACCAATGTCTTTTGGCAGCAGGCTGTGTTAGGGGTGATGTATTAAAGAAATTAGAAAAATGGGTGATCAATGAATAAATTACTTCTCTCGCCTTTTGTTGGGTGGTGACCATCACTAAAAAGTCTGAATTTAAAATAAAAAAACAAGTGTGAACGCTGCCAGACACAAACTAAGGGACCAATTTAGCATAAACTTATATTGTAAATTGAACCCCCTCCTGAAAACCTATGTTGACAGTTTTTGTTGATGGTTTCTAACAATTTCTTTTCAGTATAATTCTAAATAAGATACCCTGCATCATTTAAAAATAATAATGGTGAACATTTACATCATAAAAAATGGCCTTGACTTTTAGGGGCCATTTAAAAGTTTAGTATATATATTGCAGATGTCATTGAGAAATAAAAGATGAAACTAAACAAATCGTCATGAGATATAAATGAACAAAAAACTGACTACTTGTACCTCTTCCCTAACTTGTTAACTTGGTAACATATACCTTGTTAATCCTTTTGTCAGTTCATGCCTTTTCTTTTGATTGTTAATTGGGAAGTGAGATGAGTTAGCACTTTCATCTAGTGTGCTTCAACCTTTTTATGCTTGGCGTCCACTTTTTAAACTTTTGTGAGGGTAAAGTCTCCATCATCATCATCAGCCTTTTAGCGTCCGTTGTTGGACATAGACCTTCCTCAAGATTTGCCAGACTTCTCTATCATGGGCATCGCAGAGCCAATACTCTCTAAACTTGTCTATTTCATCTTATGTTTTGCCAGACACAGTTTCACATATGATCTCTGGGGATCCACGTTGTGAGTTGTGATGTCCAATGGTTGTCTGACATTCTTGCAACAAGACCAGCCCATTGCCATTTGAGTTTTCTAATGGATTCTATGATATCTCTGACTCCTGTTTTTTTCTTTAATGTTTTATGCTGTCTTGTGATCTCTCCATGTGATGTTGAGCATGATTCTTTTTTGTGCACGTTGCACGGTTCTCAGTTTGATGGTCAATCTTTTGGTTACATTCTATGTTTCAGCCCCATAGGTGACTATTGGGTGTATGTATTGGTTGTATACACTTCTTTCTTTTTGAAGACTACTACTCTACAGGGTTCTATCATATTTACTGAGCCTAGTTTGGCACAGGATCACAATAATGGAGCACACAGTGAGAATCTGATTGACTACAGAAGTAATGGTCTCTCAATGCATTGCCTTACTGTGGTATCAATATAGGACAATGTTTTTATAACGTCAGTTGAATCTTGATGTATAACTGTTGAGATAAATTCTTTGATAGAGTGTATTAACAAAGTTTCTCCAATGTTATGGCTCTTACCATCTTTTGGATGCCGAGTAGCAAGATCTTCTCGCAATCGACTTGGTTTTTAATAGAGGCTGTAATGATTCAACCGCCCACCTGAAAGCTTAAATTACCCACTAGTGGGAAGTACCGTCCAGATTGAAGACCACTGTATTATACTGTAATTCTGTTAACATTGAACTGTAATATTAGAATTAAGTTTGTATGTGAACCATGGCTTTTATTTCTTCTCAACATTGTAGCTAAAGTTATTAAGCCACACTTTCTTTTCAATGATCTATTTATTTGTACAATGTATTTTCTTTTAATTTGCTCTTTTTGCTTAGACCCTAGAATTTTTGGGTGGGGCAGGATGATTGTTATTATTGTAATCATTTTATATTTTTAGCTTAAATGCCTAATTTGGTACCACCTATAATTTACCTTCTGTTTTTCTCTTTCATGCTAACAATTCACTTGTGGTCATTTAACTAATTCCCAAAGAAGTTTGTGCTTTTTTCGATTGTACAATTGATATCAAAACCCATTTCTTGTTTAGGTGGAGTTGTTTATTGTCAAATTAAGTTCTGGGATTATTAATCTACTAACTGCAAATGACGGAAATTTCCATCATTGCAGTTCTATGAATAACTCAATAAAATTTCCATTTTATTGTCATTGATGGCAATTCAGTTCTAACTGTGCATGGGCTTTTATCATGCAATGGATTATTCAGCTAATGACTACGTGGCAGGCTATGGACTTATTGATCCACTCTCATGTGTGTATATTTCTGGGATCAAGTTAAGGAAGGAAGAAGTAGATTGCAAAAGTAGGTTGATACTTATAGCACTTATAACACAAGTATTTCTTAAAACTTATACATGTAAATAAGTGACTTCAAATATAGTGGCAGACTTTACTTATTGCAATAATAATATGAAAACCTGCTATATCTGATTTGAAGCACTTCTAAATATGTTTTCCTCTTATAGGATTGTTTAGATGATGTTGGATGCTGGAAGGGATTTTTTGTTACTTGAAAACATTAGATAGCAATACTGAAGAATAGTTGGAAATGCACACGATTTTTATATGGAATAGGTTTAGAAAATACTATAAATAAGTCTAATGAAATTTTCAATAAACTTCTTATTGGCATTCATTTAAAATTCTGAATATTGTTAGTAAAGCTAAATAAGTATATTGTGTTTATCAATCATAAAACAAATGTAAGGATGATGACATGTGATTAAATCATTAGAGACAATAGTAATTCTTTGATACTATGTCTTATATTTCTGGTTCTTATTCTTTGCTAGTTTTTGGTCTCAAAAACTTACTAGTTGGTGGGTATTGCACTTGCTTGCTTTGTATTTATATTTATTATCAATTGTGGTTGCTTTGTTGAGTGAATTTTCCCCATTCTTAGAAGAAAAAGTTAACTTAGTAACATTTAAAAACATTTAAAATTATATATTGGCATATTACAACATTAATTTAAGATACTGTAATTATTTATGTATAATACGCACCCCTAATTATGGGCTATAAAATCCCGGGGGGGGGGGAATCTCTTGTGTATAATATGCACTGACTGTTCAGAATTTATAGCGACTAAATTTAACCTTTGTTCAACTTTTTACCTGGTTTGTATCGACTAAAAATAAGATTTTATATAATTTACATTATGTTTTTAAACACAAAATTCACACAGTATTTAGTGCAAACACACAGACATGTTTTCATAAAATTACAACAAGCTAGCTGTGAAAATGAGCTCACACTAAGAGAAACAAAATTATAAACAAGCATACATTTCAGTGGCTAGTGGCTATTTCTGTGAAACCGCATAACCGGAAGTGGTTACTCTGTCCGTGTGTGGCATATAAAAAAACAGAAATTTAATTCGACTCTTTGTCAGTCACCGGTAGTCACCCACAACACCATTTTGCTGATAGCTTCCTCTGCTAAACTCAGCCAGGCGCTGTTTGTTGTAAACTAAACTCCCTATGCATGTGTGACTCTGTCCATTCACTTGAACATGGCATCAAAGCGAATATTTTACACAAATGCAGAAAAATTGAAGGCAGTCTTTTATACAGAGGAAAATGAGAACCAGGCAGCTGGTCGTCACTTTAGATGTTCTGAGTTCAATATCCGACTCTGACGCATAAATAAGTTCAAACTCTGAGAAGGTAGACAGAATGAAATCTGCAATATTTCTGAAGTTGGAAGAAGAGCTGATTGAGTGGGTCAAGGAATGCAGAATGGTCGGCATTGGAGTCCACACAACTGAGCTTTGACATCCCATACGCACTGACAGTTGATTTCAAGACCACTGGCAATGAGAAAAAAACGATTCACAATGATGTTAGCCATCACTGGTGCTGGAAAAAAGATGCCGCCATATGTTGTCTTCAAGAGAAAGACCTTGTCTAAGGAGACATTTCCAAAAGGAATAGAAGTTTGTGTTCATGTGTAGGGGTGGTTTGATATAGAGATGATGAGTGACTGGATTAAAACGGTGTGGGGGAGATCTCTAGGTGGCCTGCTGAAACAGCAATCCTTACTCATGCTTGATGCGTTCAGATGCCATCGACAGCTTGATGTGAAACGGCAACTGAAATCAATGAAAACCGATTTTACCATCATTCCTCGTGGGATGACCAATGTTCTACAAACACTAGATGTCAGCATTAACAAGCCATTCAATTTGTGTGTTCGCGCCAAGTGGAACCAGTGGCTCGCAGAGGGGCACAAATGCATCATTCTGACAGGCCGCATTCACCAACCAGAGCTTTCCATTGTCTGTATATGGATACTGGAAGCCTGGCACAGCATCCTTGAAACCATCGTTGTGAAGTCCTTTAAAAAATACTACATCGCAAACGCACTGGATGGCAGTGAAAACAACATCCTTTTTGAGGAACAAGTACAAGATGACTCTGTGGACGATGATGACATTGAAGGTAACCAAGACATCTACTACGCTGACAAAGTAGATGATGATGTCATGGTGTCTATCTTTGACACGGACAGCAGTAAATCAGACTAAAATGTGCTTAATACAGATATGAATAAAACATTTTAAATAACTCCAGTGTTTGGTTAATGATTTAAACTCTTTTTACACATTAATATAAATAAATATAACTTTCTTTAGGTCATGTCGTCCCGAATAAAGCCATGCACTTGGCCAAGGAAAAAAGGTAACATTTAGTTCTCATGTATAATATGTACCCCTAAGTTTTAGGTTTAAAGATCTGGAAAAGAAGTGCGTGTTGTACACGAATAATTACAGTAGTTAAAAAGATTTACCTTCATTTATTTCATCAGACAACAATTTTAGAAAAAATTGGTACAGTAAGAATAAATAAATTGAAATATCAACAAAACATAACACCTTATATTTTCTATAGTTTTGAGAAGGGACATTAACATTCAGTTCTTCGGACGATTGAACTCCTTGTTGTTTATGTTGTTAACACGTTTCGGCCGATCCATTCTTCTGCCTTCCTCAGGTGTAATATCCAAATGTGACAGAGAACGCTGTTGTAAACAGAGAAGAATCAAAGAGGCAGCACATATCAACATGTTGACTGAATGCATTAGTCAGAGAAGTGTGGAGTCCAACCCGATGTGGCCTCTGCTACTCAACAAACTCAAACCTGACAAGGCAAGGATAAAGCATTACCTCCTTTGAAATTAAAAACTTCTATTAACCCCATCACATTCGGATATTACACATGAGGATGGCCGAAGAATGGATTGGGCGAAACATCATGTTAACAATACAACCAACAAGGAGTTCTATTGTCTGAAGAACAATTTGAATAACACCATATGCTTTTGATAATTAATTTATCAATCTGATAAATTCAAATCTTAAGCCAGTATAACTGATTTGATATATAAAGCAACAGTTTTTTTAAATAAAAATACATTTCAGATTGAATAAAAGTTATTTATATTTATCTTATCATATAACTTTTTTGTATAATGGTGCATATCAAGTAAAGCATTTATATGAACAAGAAATGATTCATGTAAAAAGAAAAATTGAAAACCCATGTAAACACATGTTTGTTAAATACATGTTGTATATATTTGAAAAAATGGGAACAATGCTTTAAGATGTTTTTTCATATGCTTTCTGATTCTTTCCTATAAATAGTTTACAAGGAGCCTTACTGATAAGCATCTTTAAGTGTTTCTATCAACAATAAGTATGATACATAGCATTGCTATGGGTTTTTTTTCTAGCAGGTAGGAAATTTTGCTAAGTCTTAAACTTAAATCTCAAGATTTTAATCTTCAATAATTTTGAAACAAGATCTATAAAACTTCAGGGCTTGAACAAATTATGTTTATCCATATAGATACGGTCGTGTTACTACATTCTGTTTATTGTTTGGTGCTAGTTGAAAAATATATGATTCTATCAGTGTGGGAGGGAAATGCGAACTCCACCCAAAGCTACTTCATTTGTATAATGACTGAAGATCATACTTAACACTCCATTTTTGTTTTGAATTATTTTAATAATTTTCAAGTTTTTATTCTTAATGATTTCCTGTTTTTTTAAAATACATTTCTATTGTTTTTTTTCCCTGGTTTTCTTTATTACCTTTAAATTATGGACAACACTAGCGTGCAGAGGGGGCAGTGCGCCCCGGCTGACACCATTAGAGGGGTTACTGCCTAAAAAGATTTCATATAGTTTCTTTGTAATTGTTTTTATAATGAAACATCTCAGTATAGTCCAGTCGAATTTCACCAAAAATTGTCAAACCTGGAAGTAAATATACCATTAACAATATTGAAATGGTTCTTCGGACAGTTGAACTCCTTCTTGTTATTTGTGTTGTAAACATGACGTTTCGGCCGATCCATTCTTTGGCCTTCTTCAGGTGTAAAATCCGAGTGTGATGGGTTAAACAGAAATTATGCTTAAGGGGGGGGTAGCCCTTATAGCGCATGGCCCTGGTGTTCCTTTATCTTTGTTCTGTCGGGTTTGGATTTAAGCATAATTTCTGTTTAACCCATCACACTCGGATCACCTGAAGAAGGCCGAAGAATGGATCGGCTGAAACGTTGTGTTTACAACACAAATAACAAGAAGGAGTTCAACCGTCCGAAGAACAATTTCAATATTAACGACCCTTCCCAAAACTATAGAAAATAGCATTAACAAGTTTGGTACGAAATGAAGCAGGATTTTATGTAGAATAACAGGAAAAAAACCCAAGACATGAACCTTTGGGGAAATCTTTTTATAAACACAAATGTAAAATAATTCCTCTCACATTTTATGCGTATCTTCTAAGGTACGTATACCTGTAGCACCAACATTCTAGATATTCCGGGAAGAGAGCAAGTTTGTGTGTGTGTGTGTGTGTGTGTGGGGGTGGCTGACACCATGAGTTACCGCCCCCGGTGACACCAACCCTAGGTACGCCACTGATGGACATCAATCAATGGTTGTTTTTATTTATTAAAGATTTTTTATTTTATTCATTATAGGAGTCCCTCGATATAGCGTGATTCGCTATGTAAAGTGGGTGGGTTGTGGACCCCAACAATTTGGGCTATATTATTGCCCACTCGTCGAGAAAACCATGAATAAAAACAGAATTTCATCAAAAGATTTAATTAATACGACTAAAATATTAAATTTCTTCAATTTCCAATCAATTAACATATGATTACATGGTGATTTACATATAATTTCTTTTATTTTGGGATGAAAACAACACCTGTGTTCACAGTTGAACTTGTTTGGCACTCGTAATTGACTTTTGATTATCTGCATTTCTGTTATACCGTGGCTGTCTTTCTTGGACACAAACACCTGCATTATATATATATATACTTGAAATAGGCTTTTTTTGACAGCAGTTAATTGCGTCATTAAGCCAGCTTCAGTGTATTTGGGCCGGGTTTAAACTAATAAGAAAAATGGTAGTTAAATTTGGTATGTCCGATATCAGAACAAAGATTATTTTTTTAAATATTGATATTCTCGGATGTGACTGTCTTTTCACTTAGGCTGTTCCATGCGTTTGCTACTCTTGCCGAGAGGAAATTCTTTTTAACACCAGTGGAAGTCTGATTTTGTAGTTTATGGCTGTGTCCTCTGGTTTTACTGCACATAGATGAAGTCAGCATTTTCTTATCAAGGCATTTTGAGCAATGAACGTCAGTATCCATTCTATTTATGTTTTGGATTCTATAGACCTCTAGTAGGTCAGCATGTTTTCTTCTGTATTCAAGGGTCTCTAGATTAAGTTGTTTTAATTTTTCAGTGTAGGATATATTTCCTGATTTCGGAATGATCTTGCTGGCTCTCCTCTGAACTCATTCTATGTCATCTGAGTTGTACTTCAGTATAAAGGGGGACTACTGTATTATCCACATTGTTTGCATTATAAACATTCTTTAATCATTGCATGTTTTAGTCTCATTAACTACAATATAGATATGTCTGCTGAAATAATTTTTCATATACTAACACCCATTATAGTACAATATAATTACAATATCATGTTTTTTGTGTATGTGTGTGTGCATATTTTGCATATATACATACAGATACCTAGTGTCGATATCTATAAGAAACTAGGCATTGTTTGTAAAATTGTCTTATTTAAAATAAACAGTGTTGGAAATTTGATATGCATGAATCAATAGGTAAACACAGACATTCAAATTTCAATTTGAATAATTGATACATTTTGTAAGCTTGGTTTAATGACAGATATTAACAGATTAAAAATGCAAACAGAAGAGGTACTTACAGAGATGCTTTATTCATATAATGACCGCGGTCAACCAAACACGTGTGTCCTTCCGAGCTCTGCCTTCTACTAATAATCCAATACAATAATGGCTGCTCGTTGACTAGAACATAAAACAGCGCCCCCTATCGGAAGTCTTCTGCCTAAGGGGAATAACTCATGATACTTAACACTTCTGTTAATCAAATAACTAAATGTTGTCACAGCAGATATATTCTGTGAAAATATTTTATTTATTAGAGCATTAAGACATATAATTATATGGAATCTCAAAAGATGTTAGTTGTACATGTTTTCTATTAGAAACCATTAACCAAAACTGTCAACATAGGTTTCTTCAGTTTTTAAGTAGGTCTAGCTGGCTATGTATGTTCATGCGTACAGGCTGCACCAATGGAGTTAGAGACTGAAAATTTAAACATTTACTTCTTATTATGTCTAAAAAAACATTTTTTTTAACCCCGTCCCAAATAAGTTGTTTTTTCGGGGGGGGGGGGGCAATTTACAATGTAAGTTCGGTCCCTTTGTTTGTGATGGCAGCATTCATGCTTGGTTTTTGAAAATCCAAACTTTTTATTGATCCAACTAAATGTGAGAAAAGTAATTTATTGATTGAACATCCCTTTTTCCAATTTTTTAATTGATCACCCCCAACACGGCATGCTGCCAAAACACATTGGTCATGTAATGGTTTCTATAGAGTGACTAACCAGACCTGTTCTAGTAATGTTTCATTTGAGATATTTTTTCATTTTCACCATGTTTATTGTGTACAGTTTTGAGGATTTTTGATTCATCTTAAAAATCTATAGGAATCTATTCTTGCCTGCAATCTTAAATATTAATAAAATGAATAAGGAAAAAGCAAGGAAGATTGAATATCAATCACTACTTTGCATTGTAAAATACCCAATCACTTGGGCATAAAGATGAAGTTTGTAAATAGAATATTATTGAAGTAGAACATTTCTTTCACTTATTGTTAGTCTATGAACAAGACATATGAATGCATTTTTATCTGCATCACCATACACAGTGGCGTTTCTAGTTCTTAGAAAGTGGGGGCAGGGCACTAGGGGGCCTAGATTCAATTTTTATACTTCACCACATTGATATACACAACTTATATGAATGATTTTAAAAATATAATGGCCTCCTCTGCGCCCCCCCCCTAGAATCGCCACTGACCATACAAGTATAAGATTTGTTTAGCGGCATATCAACCCTTGATGGGTCATTTAATGCAAAAATCAGTTTAAAATTTAAAAAATAGTCTTGCGACTTTGGTGAAAGGTTATTTTTTAAAACTAGAGTCTTGCGACTTTGGTGAAAAAACAGGTGGCCTCTGTTTGGGGGGTCTTACCCCTCTGCAGGGAATGCAGTCGGTGTATTCTAGGCCCCAGCCAACAGGGCCAGAGTATAAGATATGATGCTTATTTAAGTTACTATTATCTCCAATCATACATATTCTAACAGAAATTGAACTCTGTGGGGCATTGTGCAGCGAGAAATCTCCAACATGAAACTTCACTTTTGACATGTTTGATCATTCACAGTGCCTTCTCCATAAACTGCACAAATCACTTTTTGCGTTTGAGCTGCATTTTTACATTTCTTGAAATAAAAAGCACAATATGTTGAAATTTTGCTTATTTTGTTCCGTCTTCAATGTTAGAATCAATAAACAAAAACATGCCAAAAAAAATGCATGCTATATGATAGCTATCATAATACAATGAAAAATTAAAACTAAACCCGCCTAATACCATCTCATTAAACAACTTTTGGCTAACCAAAAAGATTGCTATTTAACTGGACAATTGCAAAAAGTACAATTAAACAAAGCAAGGGTAGGATTTCAACAAGAATCTCTAATTCAGAGTTTGAATGACTTTCATTCACATGCCTTGTGGAATATGTAGGGATAGGGATCACAGGTGAAACAAACACCCTGACCAAAGGATAAAAAAATGTTTTTATCATTTCTAAAGCACTGATAAGACTAATGGGGTTTCATTTCACCTAATTCTTTTGTTTTTAGGGTCACTCAGCTTTTTCACTTGTCAATCACCATGTAAAATAGTATAAACTTAAGAACATGAACAATAAATAAATAAAGGTGCAAGTTAAATATTGTGTTCCCTAAGAAGAAGTACGATCCATCCTACAGAGCTAGCAGTATTGCTTTATTTTCGTAACCCATACTCCAATTACTTTCAGTTTTTCCTTTCTCTCTAGGATTGTCATTGACTCCATCTCCTTATTGTGCTTACATCAAGTGCAGCCTTTCCATAAACATTCACTAAGCTCCAGTGAATATCTGCAGCACTTTCTCCTTCCAAAAACAGAAATTCTATGGCAGTGTGTCATGTCTACGTGTGTCCAGAGGGGCACCCATTTTGAAAGAGGATTATGGGTAAACAAATCTTTCCCCTGGGCTTCTAGACACTTTATGGTTTATAGCTAAACATGTGTAAAGGCCACACTAATGGAGCTAGAGGGCTGACAATTTCAACATTTACTCCTTATTATATCTAGAATAAACATTTTTTTAAAAATGTGTACCCTCCCTAAATAGTTATTTATTTGCAATATAAGTGTATGCTAAATTGGTCCCTTGGTTTGTGTCCAGCAACATACATGCTTTTTTTCAAATATTTTAAAGGAAGGGGGTAGTCATATTATAATGTTTTGCTTGCCATGGCATATCATCATTCTTAGCAAATGTGATATTATTACTGGAAATGTTATTGTTTTTTAAATATGTTTCGGATGTAGTGCAGAGTTTATATTCAGACATTTTGACTTTTACTCTTGAGTGAGAATCACAAAATAACTCACATTGCACCCGAGATTCCATCTGTTAATTCTCCTATTATGCTTAAAGAGGAGAGTCAAAGCATTTGTCTGTTTTGCCAGAGTGCCGAATGTATGTTTTGGAGAACACACAATAAAACCAAACATATGTCATTTACTATATCTGTGTAAATATAGCTGCTGTTATCTAATGAAACACAAAATGTTGTGAATATGTTGTCTACTTGCATGTACTGTTCACCTAATAACTTCTCATGATTTCTTTGTCTTCAAAATAATTTCTAGCAATGCTATTGATAATGGAAATAATGAAGCTTAAACATGTCTGTATTCAGTAGAATAAACCATAAATCTTGTCTTCATTTTAAAAGCAATTTTTGTTGCACAATGTTTCATTCTTTATGCACCGTTTAATTGACATCACTGGAACCAAAACATTGCATTATTTAAATAATGTCTTATTGTGTGTATTTTGTGAATATTTCTTTGAAATACCGAGATTTCAGTAAAATATTCCACAAGCCTTTGAAAAAATACACTGGAAAGAGTGGTGATGTGAAAAACAAAATCAGATAATATTCCAGATGGAAATATTGAAATTTAGTACAATAATTGAAGTTTTGTCAAACTCCAGTCCAAATTGCACGCTGGAGTTGACTTTGACCCTGCAGCAGCCAGACTTGTAAACATTAATTTCAAAAGGGTTGAAAGGACTGAATATAACTGATTGTTGTCTAATATGGGTAAAAATCTTACTGCAGTAGCCAGGCCTGTAAACATTAATTTCAAAAGGGTTGAAAGGACTGAATATAACTGATTCTTGTCTAATATGGGTAAAAATCTTATTGGAGGGTCATTGTTGATTACTTGTTAGCAATCCAAAATGGATCACACACATTATATCCAGTACAGTGTTTGCTAATATAGGTCTGATAGTGTCATTAACAATAATTGTTCTCTACTCTGAATCAGCAAGATGATTTTACACAGGGTGGTATTAAGTTGGTTCAAAAATAAGCTTCAACTTTAAGCTATAGATAGGAAAACAGTAAATATTGTGCTCCTAAAAGCTATCTTTATCTTCCATGTGGTCTATACATTGTAATTATCAGCATTAAACTATGATACAGAACTTCCTGGGGAGTGTCTTTCTTTTGCTAGTTTACTTTAGATTATATGTTATGCACTCAGGGTGCAATGTCAATATTGTCTGAAATATCAACCCTTTGTACTCGACTTCTAGTCATTGTATTATCTATAATATAAAGTTTGTATATATGTTTGTTCTCTAGGATGTCGAATTATGCATTACAAAACAGAAACAAATGTATGTCTGAAATCAGCAGGTCTCAAATTACCTATAGCACACATCTTTAAGTTGAATTTTGCAGAAAAATAACTGTCGATATCTTTGGGGTCTGCGTTTGTGCTCTTTGAAAAAAGTTTTTAAAAAAATGTTTTCTTTTTTATGTGGGATTTTCTCAAAAACTATTAGAGTTAGATCCATAAAACTATACATATATATATTGAATCAGAATAATCAGAATAATCAGAATAATCCGGGGAAAGTTTCTTCACCATTTATTTGAATCTACACACACATGTGAGGGGGAGATCAATGCTTTTCAAATTTTTTTTTGGACACTAATTTGTGACTTCAAAATCATGGTAGCTCAATAGTCAAGTGGTTAGAGATACAGTAAATGTAATTGGCGAACCGAGTTCAAACTCCAATGGAGAAAGTTTAATTTTTTTCTCTTTTAATTTTATTTGCTTTCAAACTATTTTATCTTCAAACCATCGGGAAATTTGTCAGTTTTGATAAAAGAAATTTCAGGTTTTAAATGGGGTGTTCTATTTAAGACTAAATTGCTAATTTTGCTGAACTGGACCCTCACTTTCCATCCGTCATAGGAAAACTGCAAATGTGAATTTATCTTTGTCTCAGTGCTAATGTAATTTTGACAGTATTTATATTATATAAAGTATTAAAGTATGTGTCTGTGTTTGTGCTCTAAAAAGTCGGGAACTATGCATCAAAGAGGAAAAACAAAGGCATATCTGAAATCAGGTCACAATTTATATACTGCACACATTTTAAGGTTGAATTTTACAAAAAGAATTGTTGTTTCTTTTTTTATTTGTGTTTGTGCTCACATGAAAAAAAAAAAATTATCGCTAAAGAAATCAGTGAGCGCAACAATACACCAATGTTTAGAAATGAGGTAAATACAATCAGCGGACCGAGTTCAGAACCCAATGGAGAAAATTTTACTTTTTTTTCTTTTAATTTCATGAGCTTTCGATTTAGAAGACCTTCAAACCTTCCGGAAATTTGTCAGTTTTGAGAACAGAAATATTTAAAGGTTTTATAAAAGGGGGTTCTATTTACAATGTAGTTATAATGCTAAACTGCACCCTTACTTTCAATTCATCATAGGTGACCAAAGGTGTGAATTTCTCTTTCTCTCAATGCTTATGCCAGTTTAGCAGTATTTTTTTCAGGAATCTAACCCTAACTTGACAATAAAACATGTTTTTCTTATAGCAAAAAACATAACCCACTCTAACCATAATTCAAACACAAACGCAACAATAAAACATGGGCACAATTTAAATCCGATAGTCTGCTTTGACGTGTGTGCTACTAACACTAAAAGTGATCAAATGAATTCTGAGTCTTGTGAAAAAAGGGATTTTAAGGTTTTAGGAGGTGGTATGCTGGCCTGCTCAGGGTTGCACGCTGGCCTGAGAGTGTGTACTGGCCCAACTATTTGATTTCATGAATTCTCTATAAAATATAATTTGCTTTCCAGTGCCATTAGATTTAGAGATTTTGTTCTTTCTGGTACCCCAGCTAGTTATATGTATAAAGTTGAAGATTGTACATAGATATCTATAGGCTGGGGCCATCAGGGCCTACCATGCACCCACCCCATGATCCTACATTTAGGGTACCAAAATGTTCCTTAGGATGTCCTCTTTCAGAAAAAAAGATGCTCCCAAGAAAAAGGTTGGGAAGAACTACCTTATTTGCATAAAACAAAAGTCACCAGCACACACCAAAAAAAAACAGAATATCTTATCTTCCGGTTGACATATCTGAGTACTTTAAAAGGCTAAATCATGGTTTTCGAGACATGAGGAATTCAAGAATACACTTTATTTTACCATAAAATAATTAATTTATAGGTATTTCAGTATTTTACAAGGAAATTTCAAGTATATCTTATAGGCCAAATTGTGGATTTAATTCATGAAGGAGATATGTACATATAGATATCGTTAGAAAGAGAATTTTATCACCTATTTAACACTGTATGTTCACAATTTATATCTGATGGGCTTAAAAAGTTACAGCCAAAGACGTGAAGCAAGTATTCAGCATTTTACGAGAAGTCCACAGTCCAGATCTCTGGATTGTGGAATTAATATTTTGATGTAGGTATATATATTTATAGAAAGAGAATTTTATCAGTTTCCCAACGGTGTATATCTATTTGTATCTGTTGGGTATGAAAAGTAACAGCCAAAAATGTGAAGCTTAGTATTCAGCATTTTACGAGAAAACTTCAAGTACACAGTCTAAAACTATGGATTGTGGAATTAATTCTCGATGGAGGTATGCAATATATATATATATATCATTAGAAAAAGAATTTCACCAGCTTTCCAAAGGGCTATGTTATGAATTTGTATCTATTGAGCCAACAGTGTATATTGTCTATTTGTATCAGTTGGGTATGAAAAGTTACAGCCGAAAACGTGAAGCTAGGTATTCAGCATTTTATGAGAAAATTTCAAGTACATAGTCAAAAATATATGGATTGTGGAATTAATCCTTGATGGAGGTATATACATATATATATCATTAAAAAGGGGCTTTCACCAGCTTTCCAAAGGGCTATGTTATAAATTTGTATCTGCTATGCCAATAAAGCGACAGTCGAAAACGTGAAGCTAG
>VCCN01002209.1:2418572-2439677 GCA_006491835.1 Architeuthis dux | reverse complement strand
AGACCGGACACAAGATGGAGGGAGGAGATAGAAAAGTTTGCCAATAAAAGATTAGCACAAGATAGGTCGTCATGGAAGGAGATGGGAAAGGCTTTCTCCCTTATTTAATTTTATGACATCTCAATAAATATCAAACTGAAAAATTAACTCTGTTTCTATATAATGGAAGAAAATAATTTTTATATAGGATTTTTCCCCATTCAAGCCGAAGCCCAACCAGTGTACGTCTAAGCTTTTTATTTGTTTTAAGTTTAATACAAAATGAATACAAGAATTCTAGTTAACATTACCTTGTGTTAACCTTTGAAATTACTGTATAAACATATTGACACAGAACACAGCTTTAGGTATACCATTAGCAAAGCAATGGGCATTTGCTAGTATTATCCTAATTTCTATGAATGCAAAATGACAATACATTTTGAATAATGGTACAGACTTAATAAGATTTGTTGTTCTTTCTATGTTGGGGATCAAATTAGATGAGTAATAATACTTTAGAGTTGTTTTGAGATTCTGAGATAGGATATTTTCTGAGATAGGATATTTTCACTATTACAAATATTAGAAACTGTCAACCAAAACTGTCAACATAAGTTTCTTCAGTTTTTAAGTGATTCTATGTATGTATCACGCATACAGGCCACACCAATGGAGATAGAGGGCTGAAGAAAATCATTCCTATAGATGCCGACATCTGCTACTTCTATGCTTCTAGTGTTAGTCAGATTATACAAGATATACAGCCCTACAAGGTCCGATATTTGTGCACTATCATAGGCTCCCATGGCGACATCAAAGTCATGGCCATTTGTCTTTACCCATTGTTTATTGTTGTGGCATAATATTATGCCACAACAAAACAATAAAGCCAGAACATGACAAACTAGAATAGAACTAAAAAATAAAAATAAAGGTAATGATACCAAGAGGAGCAGATAGAATAACCAACCGAAAGGTTAAATGATAATGGAAAAATAATTAAATCTGAGGGAGAACCTGGGCCTGGAAGAAAAATTGAAAATAATTAAAATTAAAATAACGGATAAAGAAAAGAATAAACTCCCTAATTATAAATCAGAAATTATGATGGTCAAGTAAGAATAAAATAAAATAAATCAAATAAAACAAAAAGATGAAAAACAAGAATAAGAATAGAGAATATATAAAAATAAGTTGGGAAAAAATGTACCAATACGAGTAAAATTAATATTAAGAAATAATCAGTAAGAAGGTAAATGTGTTGATGAGTTCGGGATATTCAAGAAAGAGAATTTCAAGTGATAAATTGAAAAAATACTTAAGAAGGGTAGATAAGAAAATGAGGAAAAGGAATTCAAGATAATCAAGATAAATAAGGGATACCACATAAAACAGCATGGGGCAGATAGTAGTATATAACTATCAATCCCTGCAAAGACAGAGTAGGGTGACCACAAGATAAGGGAATTAATAGTCAAATTAATGAAGGATGAGAAGTGACAAGGAGCCTGTATCTTACAAAAAAAGAAGGAGACAGATAAGAAGTAATAAAATAAAGAGACAGATAGTATGGCCCTAGGGAAATCTTTCCTTTGGACAGACCTGCGAACAATGACTGGACAGGAAAATCAACAAATTAAAAGATTGAAAAAACCTTTTTTAGTATAACTTGGAACTTTTAACTAATGTTGTATCCACTTGAATAATCCAGAGAGTGAAACCAGTTGTACAACTGGTTGTGGATCAATAAAGAAATATCAATATATATTACGGCTCTACCCCAGGTATTGAGCATTCTACAAAAAACCACGGTCCAATGAATTATTTTTACACAGAAGTTTGACAATTTGATGTACACGGATTATATATATATAAATCCCGAAAACAAGTCCCATGGCAACAACTGATGATCCCTACAAGAAATTAACTATATCTATAATATAAGATCTAATTATGGGTAAAACCTAAATCCATCTAAACATCTCCTATTAAAAGTAATAGTGACAAATTGACATACATGACAATGAAATAAACCAAAACAGAACATTAAAACATTTCTGTAGGAAAGATATTTAGTTTTTTTAAATCATTTATCGGAGTAACACCCTGAAGAGACTGTAAGACTTGTGTAAATGTAAACTTATATAAATAGGAAATTTCGATATTAAAAAGAAAAAAAAGCCACTATTTTTTTTTAAATAAAAATAATAAATATCAATAACCCACCGGACAATAACCCCACCCTATCGGACCTTACCGGACAATAACCCCACTTAGTAGAAAATAAAACAGAACTTGTTTTGGACCATCACCTTAAACGATATTATAATGCATCTATTCCCCTTCGATTTTCTTTCATGAATTCCCTTATTTTATTTTAGAATGTTTTTTTTTCGGATTTGTTTAAAGTTTTGGCCCATCACGAATTTATCAAGGGCAACACTTAATTTAATTAATGAATATTTTTGTTTCTTATACAAAAATTTGTGCCGGGAAAATTTTATCAGAAAGAAAAACATGCATTATAATATTGCTGGTTAAGGTGATGGTCCAAAACAAATTCTGTTTTAATAATAATTTAATTAATGAATATGTGTCTTCAAATTCACGGAACTTCGTGTATGTGTATCTATATGTGTGTATGTGTATCTATATGTGTGTACCTTGTTTGTTAAAATGGGAAACAATATGTGTATCCGAGCGTGTGTATATGTGTGTACCTTGTTTGTCAAAGTGGGATACAATGCATGTATATGAGCATGTGTACATGTGTGTGCGTATGTATGTATGTATGTATGTATGTATGTATGTACGTACGTGTATGTACGTCTATATAAGCATGTGTACACTTGTTTGTTAAAATGGGAGTTATGGGAGGTCCAACGAGAAGAAAATTTAATTTTTACAACACATGTTTCGCTGTTAAAAGCCTCTTCAGGTAATTTCTTTTTTTGTTTAAAAAGGGTGGATTTTACAGGGATTGGAAAAGTCTGTATTCTGGGTTTTTTTAAATTCTTGACCGTGTCAGTTCATGTATGTGTGTGTCTGTGTCCTGCTTCTGGGACGATTCAGGTATACATCATTAGAAAGAGAATTTCATCAGCTTTCCAGTATGTTCACAATTTGTATCTGTTGGACATAAAATATTACAGCCCAAAAAGTGAAGCAAGGTATTCAGCATCTTACAAGAAAATTTCGAGTACACAGTCCAAAGTCTATGGATTGTGGAGGTATAGACACATATCAGAAAGAGAATTTCCTCATCTTTCCAATGGTATATCTTGTCAATCTGTATCTCTTGGGCTTAAAAAGTTACGGCCGAAAACATGAACTTGATGTTTTCTCATAAAATGCTGAATACTAACTTGACGTTTTGGGCTGTAACCCTTTCAGCCCAATAGCTACAAATTGGGAACATACACCGATAGAAAGCTGCTAAAACTCCCTTTCTAATGATATATATATGTATACCCCTTAATCAAGAATTAATTCAACAATCTATAAATCTTTGACTAACAAGAGATACAATATTGGAAAGATACACCATTATAAACCTCATAAAATTCCCTTTCTAATGATATATATATGTGTATACCTGCATCAATAACTAATTCCACAATCCATAGAGATCTTGCTGTGTAATTGAAATTTCCTTGAAAAACGCTACATACCTAGCTTCAAATTTTCGGCTGTTGCTTTTTTGGATCAAATGTATAACATAGTCATTTTGGATCAAAAGATACAAATGTATAATACAGTCTGTTGGAAAGCTAGTGAAATTACCTTTCTAATGATATATATATGTGTATATCTCCATCAAGGATTAATTCCACAATCCATAGATTTTTGACTGTGTACTTTTCTCGTAAAATGCTGAATACCCAGCTTCACGTTTTCGGCTGGAACTCTCCATGCCCAAAAAATACAAATTAACACTCTTGGAAAGCTGATGAGATTCTCTTTCTAACGATATATATATGTGCATACCTCCATTGGGAATTAATTCCATAATCCATGGACTTTGGACTGCGTACTTGAAGTTTTCTCACATTTTCGGCTGTAATTCTTTATGCCCAACACATACAAATTTACAGAGAGCTGTGGGAATTACCTTTCTAAGAATGTATATATATGTATATACCTACATCAGAAATTAATTCCACAATCCATAGATTTGGACTGTGTGCTCAAACTGTGCTAAATAACAAGCTTCGCATTTTCAGCTGTAACTTTTCATACCCAACAGATACAAATAGACTATATACAGCGTTGGGAAACTGTTAGGATTCACTTTCTAACGATATATAAATATTTCCCTCAAGAATTAATTCCACAATCCATTGATTTGGACTGTGGACAAATTGGGAACATACAGCGTTATAAAGCTGATAAAATTCTCTTTCTAACGATGTATATATGTATATACCACAATCAGAAATTAATTCCACAGTCCATAGAATTTGGACTGTGTACTTGGAGTTTTCTTTGTATGGGGGTGGGGGCGTGCACGGTAGCCATTGCTGGCCCCCGGACTATAAAGCTTTTGGCAAAATTCAAATTGCATTTGCTACTAAATGCTGTTCCCATATATGTAAGTAATTTCTGTTTGTCACGGTTGCCTTGGTCTATGCACAAAACAATGCTATTGTAAATAACCTTCATTAAATGACAGCTGCATATATGCTTTCATTCCTACCAAGGGAATTGAGAAGGAATAGAGAAATTCACAAGCTTTTTAAATTTCTAGATGAATTAAATGTCTTAAATTTTAGTGGTTTGAATGCAATGTATGGAAAGCAAACTTTTGAAAATGGTCTAATATAGGCACTCTCTGCAAAACTAAAGAAAAAAGTATTGTAGTCATGAGACTGAAGACAGTTACCTTTATTTATAATTGCTTAATCTTGTGTAAAAAACATTGGATCTCAACAGGTTAAGCATTCCAGATTATTACTGTAGAATGGGGTTATGGAAGGATGGTTTGCCGGTGTCCGGAAGGTTTTGTGGAAAGAAAGAAGCCGATCTATTGATGAGGATCAGGTCTTCTGTGAGGAAGGTTTTGTGGACGCCGGCTTGATGCATGAGATTTCTCCATAATAAAGGTTTTCAAAAGTGGGGTAAGATATGACTCCATTTAAATACGATCAATGGTAGAAAAAGGGAACAGCAATGAATAATAAACGAAAGAGACAGTCCTTGAAAGAGACAAACATTTCTTTATTCAAACAAAGGTGTAAATTTAGTTAAATATTTATGTGTGTGTGTGTGTGTAAAAGTCCCTTGTCCGTGTCTATGTGTGTAAATATGTAAAAGTCCTTTGTTCCGGTATATTTGTTTTAGTGTAGGTTTGCGATCGTGTAAATAAAATGTTTTGGCTAAAAAGTCTTTCATAATGGCAATGTATGCGTGTGAAATAAAGTGTGTTACTTATAGTTTGGGCTGAATTATTGGCTTGTTAGGAAAATCTGGGGTTCTGGCTCTCAGACACGTCTTCACGTTATGCCGGTCTGGGGAGAAAAGAGGCTGATTCAAAATTAGCACCTCTCACGTGATTACTTGTTGGTCCCTGATTGGCTGTCCGCACGTGAGGTTGCAAGGGTCTAGCTGACCGTATGTGGGTGACAACTCCGTTTTGGCTTCCCACAGGGTAACTGAGAACAAAATTAGGCTATTTTTTCAGGTTCTAAGGTTCACCAAAAGTTAATGTTGAAAATCTTTTATTTTCAGCAGGCTTACAAATTAATTAATTTGTAACATATGTATTATATAAAATATTCTATAATGTTGGTAGAATAAATATGGTAGCTACTCATAAATATGTTCTCAATTGCCCCATGGTTGAGCCAATTGAGAACATATTGATTTGGAGGCTCAGATTTTTTGAAAACATCATAAAAAATAAATATTTGAGAACAATAATTAAACTACAACTAATATCTGTCTATCAAACTGTTTTTTTTACCAATTACATTTCTAAAAATGACAACATTTTTATAGCAATCTCTGTTTTAGTTTCATGATCATATCCTCTCCATTTGTTATCAGGATTATTTGGTCGCTCAAAAAGCAATATTTACATTAGTGCATCTTCCAGTTGAAACCGCAGACTTCCTGTAATATATTTTCCACTTCTGACCACTCTCCTTCGACACAATCTTGCCTACATAATGTACTGCTTGATGTTTGCCTACATGACTCAAACCTCACAAGTATATAGTCACTGGGATGTAGATCCCTTACTGAGGTATCCTCATCCTCATCTGATATGACTGGATCCACATCATCAGCATCTAATGTCACTCACTGTCAGCTTCTGCAAAATTAAGGGATTTTGCACATATCTTTGGTCTTGTGACACTACTTGATGGACTTGGCCCTTCCAAGTCAACAAATGACACACTTCTACCTGCTGCAACATTCACTTTCATACTACAAGGTGCTCTCTTCATGATGCCTACAAAATACCTACAAGATAAAAGAGAGACTACTCTTTTATCTTGTAGGTATTTCAGAAGAGTTGGACTCACCAAAATAGTTGTTAATTAAATTGTAAGGTTATTCTAATTCGCCTATCATACTGTTCTCAATTTCTCCACCTAAAATATGGTCAGTAATAAAGTACTAGTTAATACACCTGAGGTTTTAGTAACCCATGCTATTGCTCTAAGTATATACTATCCATGATTCAAATTCAAGTTTAGGGTTTTACCATTTAATGGTTATACCTGGGGAAAGCTTAGTAGTTTGGTATTGGATTTAATTTAATAAAATCTTAGGAATTTTGCACTATGAAATTATTTTAACTTACATAGATTAGTACCTAAAGGCTAATGGCATACTCGAAACACTATAAACGTAAATATACTGATTAATAAGTGCTCAGTGAATGCCGTTCTCAATTGCCTCCTGATGTTATCAATGGCCCCACACGTTCTCCATTACCCCATTCTACAGTACTTCAAATGATAAATCTTGATCTAAATGTGATTCATTTGTAATGATTAATCTGTTTTGGAGCACAAAAGTTGACTGTATGTTGTATTTTAGTTGCTTAACATCCAGATTACTGATGCAATATTTGAGGTTATTCACTTACTACCAAGCATCTATTCGTTAGTTGAATGATATAAACTAATGTATCTTCACTATAAATTCCTTCAATTAAAGCTTGAATCTACAGCCCAACCAGATGGTTGATACAGATGGGGCTGTTTGGCTAATGATGGAATCTCACAAGCAGTAGGTAATCATTAATTCTAGTTGCAGCATACTTTTTAATGGTACATATGTTGGGAAAGACCTTGTAGAGAGATTAGTACATAAAATGCTTTGGACACAGAAAAACAGTATTGTCAATATTTCCTGGGATACCTAGTGATTCATTGGGTTAAAGGATGTTTAAATTATGATAGAGTTAATAGGAATCATCAAAAGGAATAAATAGTTTTAATAATCAGCTTACCAATTTAACCCATAAGAACCCACTGGTGTCACATACATTTTGCACAGTCTCTTATATAATATTATATTTTATCCTTGATTTTACCTCATGAGGTGTACTAAGTGACATCTACTGAACATTCTGGTGCAGTCATATGACTATGTGTCAGTTTGCCTACTCATAATCATACATAATGTTCCTTCAAGCAGAAATGGGGCTGGGTTCTTATGTATGTTTCGTAAATTTTTTGAATAACATGTTTCAGTGAGGGTATTGACACCATTTCCATTATTTTATTTAAAAAATTTTCTTCATATTTATTTTTAAAGTTTTGGCCGTAACTTGTAACTTTAAAATGGAAATAAACTAGTTAAAAGTATTCAAGATCAGAACTTTTGTTTTAGTTTTAGCAATAAAGTTCAAATCCCCCAGTTAATATAAATGGTAGGTTCTGATTTTATTATCTCTGTAATGGCTGCTCACACTAAACAAAACTAAGTACTTATTCCTCAAATGTGTAACAAAAATGTTTTATAAATATTCTCATGATTCAAAACATTCACAGGTGCTGTTAATAAGACAATATCTACATGATCTTTTTTTTTATTTCTGTACTTGTAAAATGGGCGACATTTCTGTTTTAAATGAATAAAGTGAAGTATTTTAAGACTTGATGGGGTATGAGTTGCAATGAATTACATATACTAGACTAAATGCCCGCCCTAGAAGCCATCATGTGACTAACGTCTTTTGGCAGCATGCCATGCTGAGGGTGATCAATTAAAAAATTGGGTGATCAATGAATAAGTTACTTCTCTCACCTTTTGTTGGCAGTGATCACTAAAAAAGTTTGAATTTTCCAAAAAGAGGGGTGAATGCTGCCGGACACGAATTAAGGAACCAATTTAGCATAAACTTACATTGCAAATTGAGCCCTCACAAAAAAACATATTTTGGAGTGGTTAAAAAAAACAAAGAAAGGTTTTTTCTAGACATAATAAGGAATAAATGCTTAAATCTCCAATATGCATGCTACATATATAGCTAGCCAGCCAGCCAGAATCACTTGAAAACTGAAGAGACCCATGTTGACAATGTTGGTTGACTGTTTCTAAAATAGCCATTGTGTAATATGAATTGATTTTTAAAAGTGGATACAATTTACAAATAAATACAAATAAATTAATCAAATTACAAAAAGGATATTTTTTATTATAACAACATTCATAAGCATATTTATCTGCAAAATGATCACATTAACCAGAAATAAGCCAGACCAACTAAAAATCTGAAGAAACCTATGTTAAAAGTTTGGTGACAGTTTTGATTGATGATTTCTTATAGATAGATAGATGGAAATCAGATAGTGTTTAATTTGTTTTTAAAAAGTGACTTTTAGAGTTTTTTTTAATTATCTCGGAAAAATGTATGTGTATGTGCAATTAACTGAAAATAAACAAAGTCATTCATCCTCTTACACTCAGCCCCTCCCTAAGAATGATCCCAAAGTGCCCACTGTTCTAGATGCAAATCAGAGAGTGTTGAAATAATTTGTTTTTAAAAACTGATATTTTAGAGTTTTTTTGTTTTTTACGATCTCGGAAAAACACTGGTGATTATGTTGTGTGGTTTTTTGGAATTTTAGAGTTTCTTTTATTGATCGTGGAAAACATCGCTAAACAGAAAATCAACACACAGTCGATCTTCCTCTTTCTCTCAGCTCTTCTCTATGAACGTTACCAAAGTATCCACTGTTAGTGAGATATCTCCCTCTTACTATCCCCTCCTCTTTAAGAATGATACAAAGTCCCCACTTGCTCTGCGGTTAAGCATTTCATCAACAGGCAGTCGATTTAGCGAGAACAAAATGTGTGTTGATTTTAGCATGATTTTACAAAAACTAATTTGCTAAAAACCTTTCCCAAGGTTACATTGGTTCACAGAATATTTGATGGAGTTATATTGTATGTTATTTGCGGTAGGCTGTCACATATGAACGAACGGGCAGACTTTTGGTGAATTATAACAAGGTTTGATGAACTTTCCATATATTTGTAGAACTGACTTGAGTTGGATGATAAAACTTATCATTTGGCTTGTATTTATTTGACAAAGTTTAGAGAGCATCAAGATATTGATTGATTATTTCAGCTTGTGTAGGTATAATAAAAAGAGAGAGAGAGATGGAAATTTATCCTCTGATCAAAATAATTCTAAAAAGACTCATTTTTAAGAGTTTATACTTAAAGTAAAATAACAACAGGTCAGTTTAGTCACTCAATAGAAACCGTCACGTGACCGTCTTTTGGCAGCATGCCGTGTTGGGAGTGATCAATTAAAAATTGGAAAAAGGGTAATCAATGAATAAGTTACTTCTCTCGCCTTTTGTTGGATCACTAAAAAGCCTGAAATTTCAAAAAACAAGCGTGAACAGTGCCAAGCACAAAATAAGCAATAACTTACATTATAAATTGAATCCACCCCCTAAAACCCGTAGGGGATCTGGGTGATTTTCAAAAAACAAAAAAGCCGTTTTTCTAGACATAATAAGGTGTAAATGTTTAAATTTTTAGCCTGTATGTGTGGCACATACACGATAGATTGGTAGACAGCTAAACTCACTTGAAAACTGGAAAAAACCTATGTTGACAATTTTGGTGACAGTTTTGCTTGACGGTTTCTAACTTGACGGAGTCTATTCTCTTTCTTCCACGTATGCCTAAATAACGGTAGTTATTTTAAGGAAACTAGTTGGCTAAGCAAGTTGATTGGTTGGTTGATTGGTGAGTCATCTTACAATACAAAACTGATTCACCAGTTGTATCCTTTGACTTGTTGTGTTTAAAAAGAATTTGATCTCTAGCATTTTTATCATTTTTAATTCTATTGTTTAACCGATGCACTGAATATACAGCTTTATATGAAAATAATGGTGCAAAAATATATCTACAAATATGCTGCATGTTGTGTAACTGTTAACTAAAGATGAAATATGCTATGGGGAAAGTGAATTTCCATATTTTATCAAGGTTATCATTGTTGTCGGGCATTGAAATGGCTTTTAGGGTTAGTAGTCAAATCATTTTTTGCTTTTAACATGAAGCAGAATTGTTCATTGATATTTTTATTCTCATGTAGATTCTTTCTTGTCTATTATAATTCTAAAACATACCTGCATTTGTGGATATCATTCGAGTGGTAGGAAAGAGGATATAAAAGTTACAGCTATAAAGTTGCTTATTAACTGATTAGGTCCACTATAAAAAAGCCAAGCAAAAAGTAGGAAATGAGAGCAATATCTTCTCTTCTTATTGATTGGTTTATTAGTTGTAATATCCAAATTTTCTTGTGATAAAAGCATCTGTTAGAGAATCTGCAACGTCTTTAATAGCAAGTAGTCTGGCAGATCATGCAATTTCATAATTGCAAAGACATTCATTTTATTGAGTATATAATATTAAGAATAGTACATTTTTGCATAGATTGAATGATAACCATAATTTTCATCATTTTGGATTCACCTAATAAATCTATTTTTCATTGCCAGATAACCAGTGGCAGCGCCAGGCCAGGGCTCACAAAATTTAATCTTAATGTTATTACTGATAATTAAAATGACATTTATTAGTTGAGAACCTATATTTTCCCGGCACCGGTGTGAACGACTGCTAAACGAGCAGCCTAAATCGTAAATGTGAATAAAGAAACAAACTCTGTGTGGGGATCGAACCCGTGTCCACCTTGGAAGCTACCTTATATCCAGGTACTGCTCTACTGACTGAGCTAACAAAGGTCTCATGGTAGGCAGGAGTCTTTTAATCCTACACTTTGTTGGCTTCTCTATTCTCACGTTCGTATTTCAAGCACGAATATAATGTGACTCTTGATGTCGACAGTATGAAACCAAGCAAATATAGGTTCACAATTAATAAATGTCATTATAATTATCATATTCTGTCGGATATAAAATGTTATTACTATAATATTATTACTTATATAAAAAAAACTTTGCCCGTCCTCATAGTTTTCTGGCCGAACCTTGCCCAGGCTGGTACAAAATGCTGGCACCACCACTGCCAGTGACTATCTTGTCCAAAAATGACTTTTTAAAAAAAGAAAAACAAGTGTTTAAATGCAAACCAATTTCCTTTTTTGTAGAATCCATTTTCCTAGCTTTGATATTTTCCCTAAGTATTGTAAATGACATACTACTGTTGACTGATTACACAAGAAATAAAGAACTGAATAAAATTCAAAAACACTTCTAAAATTTCCCTAAGATTGGCACTGAGAACTTTTGCATCAGCCTAATATTATGAATCCTCAGCCAAGGCAGAGCTATTCATATTGGTGGAAATGTTTCACATAAATATCTAATGTCTACAGGGAATAGCAGACTGCTGTGGATACTTTATATAAATCATATATCAACACCAATAGGTCAAAGTAATCCCATGGTATATAAACTTGTGCACCACATACTACTGCCAAAAAGAAGAATAGTGTTTTAATGAAATACAAAGTAGTATTCAATTTGAAAGATTTTGCTATACATTTTCTATAATAAATTATTATGTTTTATTTAGGAATTCCACATTTCTGCCACTGAATAAAAATGCATATATCAGGATATATAAAAAGATATTCTTTCCAATATAAGAAATGAATACATCATGCTCTCATTGTGTTTTAAAATAAATCTATAAACTGTAAACTTAAATTATTTATTTTGGATACATGCATTTTGAGATTTCCTTAAAAAATATGTTCCAAAAGGTTCTACTAGCATAGAACCCATCAAAAATGAGGGGTCACATTTTTGCTGTATTATGGTAACAAACCAACAAATATACAGAATTTGGATCTTTAGGTAAATTCAAACCAAAAGTTACTGAGAAAAAGCAGGAACTATGTCAGTTTTAGTATTTGTGTTTTAGTTTTTTTAGTTTTTGTCTTTCATGTGTTTTTTAATTTGGAGCGATAAGAGGATTAAATATGTTACTGATTTTTAGTTACAAAAAGTGGGGGTCGCATTATATGCAAATATGGTAATAAATATTAAATTGATGAAATTAAATATTAAATTAATAAATATTTTGTAATTGTAGACCCATTGTATGTTTTTTCAATCCATCTATAATTAGCTTGTCAAAGTGTTCTACAATTTCCAGTGTCATATTTTCTCTCTTTGGATTTTTAAAAAATCAGGCCGTCTGTCTTTTGCTGCTTTAATATCTGCTTCCCCCTACCCAATCTGATTGATTAACAAGGTTTGAAATCCTGATTCATTTCATCTCCGTAGTGGTAGCTCATGCGGATGCAGTAGTGTTTCTTAATATAACGGTTTTGAATAGTATGACAGACAAAAAGACATCTGCCCCAAAATGTGACAATGGTCCTTATATAATTAGATTCTTGAATGATCAAGAAATAACTACTCAAGCAAGTGATGTGTTCTAATTCATGCCACTAAAACAACAATACATTGTTTAGAGTTCTTTAATACTTCTAAGGTGGTTATTTGAGCCCATCTAAGTAAATAGAACAATAGACCATTTTATATATTATGTATCAGAAAGTTTTCAGGATAATTTTACATCCTTCTTTTTATGTTAAAGAATATGTGTCCTTAGGGTTTCTTGGCATTGTTTAAATTCTGTGTATTTTATATCTAATTATTTTCAAGTGAGGTACTTGTCAAACTTGGTGCCTTATAACAAAACTTGTATAATATGGGAGTTGTTTTGTGCAACAAGATATAATTGTATTTCAATCCAAGTGTCGTGGTGAGCATTCTCTGTCATCATATTTGGTTCTAATTTAAGGATAAAACTGTTTGGTAAGAAAGCATTCCAAAGATTCTTTTTTCCGAAGAACCTTTGAAAAAAGATTAATTGCCTGAATGCTATAGTTTCTAGTACTCCTTCACAACTAAACCCCATTATCATTATTTCCCTTTTTGCTGAGGTTTTAAAGTATCCTTTGTGTTAATGTATTTAAATAAAGTCAAATAAAGTTTTCTCTTATTTCCTTGTTATTAGAAAAACAAATGGATAAACTGACTTATTCAGAGCTTTTTATAAGCCCAGGTATCAATTAAGGCAGATTGAAGACTGTTTTGAATAATGCTAGCCTTTTATTCAAACACTTTAACAATATAATTTATATTTTTTGAGAAGGGTCATTAATATTCAAATGGTTCTTTGGATGATTGAACTCCTTCTTGTTATTTGTGTTGTAAACACGATGTTTCGGCCGATGTTGGAAGCAGAGAAAAATCAAAGAGGCAGTTCACATCAACATGTCGACTAAATGCATTAGCCAGACAAGTGCAGTTTCAACCCGATGTGGCTTCCACTTCTTAACAAATTTAAACCCGACAAGACAAAGACACAGAAACACCCGGGCCATGCGCTATAAGGGCTACCCCCTTTTAAACATAACTTCTGTTTAACCCATCACACCATTACACCTGAAGAAAGCCGAAGAATGGATTGGCCGACACGTTGTGTTTACATCACAAATAACAAGAAGGAGTTCAATCGTCCGAAGAACCATTTGAATATAATTTATGTATTTACTACTTCAGTTTTTTTAGATTTAAAGATCTGGAAAAAAAGTGCATATTGTACACAAATAATTATGGTATTTAAAAAAAATTACCTTCATTTATTTCATCGGACAACAATTTAAGAAAGAATAAATAAATTGAAATATCAACAAAACATAACACCTTATATTTTCTCTAGTTTTGAGAAGGGTCATTAACATTCAGTTCTTCAGACGATTGAACTGCTTCTTGTTATTTGTGTTGTAAACAAAGCGTTTCAGCCGATACATTCTTTGGCCTTCTTCAGGTGAAAAATCTGAGTGTGATGGGTTAAACAGAAGTTATGTTTTAACCCATCACACTCGGATTTTACACCTGAAGAAGGCCGAAGAATGGATTGGCTGAAACGTTGTGTCTTCAACACAAATAACAAGGAGTTCAATTATCCGAAGAACCATTTGAATATTAATGACCCTTCTGAAAACTATAGAAAATGTATTTACTTCTGTTTTTATTTCATGAATTCTCCTATTTCTTTTTATTTATGCGCCATTTGTAACATCAAGAGTGCACAGGTGTGAAATTTTCACACTCAGAATTCCAATCGAGACCACATTCGATAAGTTGTGCCAAAATTTACTATGGCAAGTGTATTCTTTGCCTGTGCATTTTTGAATGGCAAAGTTGGTGTGAAAGCCTCTAATTTGCGGACAATGTGGACATGCAGGGCGATAAGGGAGGAAATCAGTGTTGCCAAGTATAGTTTGTTATTTATAGCTAAAACTGTCTTTGAAAATGGCTAAAACCGGCTAGATTTTATGTATTTTAAAGGTTTAATTAATCAGCACTACCCACAGCACTGGTTTATTGCTGGGTTTAAGTTATTCATGTGTTCTAACATTTATATGTATCTATGAATCTATCTATGTATCCGGACTTTGTCCAGCCCTAACTGTTCATAGTAGAAACTTGAAATTTTGCACACACACTCCCCTCAATGAGTAGGGAAAATTTCTTTTTTTTCTTTTTGAAAATTCCCCCCGTAAATAGGTTTTTAGGCAGTGGGTTCTATATGCAATGTAAGTTTATGCTAAATTGGTCACTAGATTGTGCCTGCTTGATTTTTGAAAATTCAGACCTTTTTTAGTGATCACAGCCCAACAAAAGGCGAGAGAAGTAACTTATTCATTGGTCACCCCTTTTTCAAACTTTTAATTGAACCCCCCCAACACAGCATATGATGTGATTCATGTGATTGATAATTTCCCTTGGAATGCTAGTTTTATATATTATATGCATTTTATACATTTTAAATTTTATATATATACTCATTTAAAGCCCATTTATCAAATAAAATAGCTATATACTAAGACTCCAGAACAAATTATTAATACATATAGAACATTTACTTTTATTAAACTTAGCAGATTTAATTGGCTAAATTGGTGGATAGGTGGAAAATTGCTTATTTGGCAAACCTGGAAGAAATTTGCTGACAGAGTATTGGGGGGGGGGGGGGGGGGCGTCACCCCCCCCCATTCAGTATGCCCCTGAATGTACTATTTGATGCTGTACGCTATCACATACAGAAAGAAATATTGATTCAAATTTTTCAGAGTCAGAGTTTAATATTAAGCAAGGCACTAAGGCCTTATTTAGGTTAAATTGCTTCTGATGTAAATTTCTGATGGGATGCCAATGTAGTCTAGCCCCATGACCTTATCTACCTCAGTTCTTACTGTAAAAAGTGCCCCCATTCCCCACTGTCACAGTTTACCACACTTCCTACTCATAGAATGGTGATTAGTGAAGAAAAAAAAACATTCTTTTTCTACAGATTTTTCTTCCTTTGGACTCGGGTAGTAGATCTTTTTTCTGATAAAAGAAATAGATAGATTTTTAGGATGATATTCTCATCAAGAACCCCAAAGTTTTGCAAATCGAAAAGGATGGATTTTCCTTGACACCGGTGACGTCACTGAAATGTTACTTACATTCGATAAAAAATGACTTTGAAAGTTTGTTAGTTTTTTAAAAAAACCTATAAACAACCTATTTTTTATCAAATGTAAGTAACTTGAAAGTTTGTTAGTTTTAAAAAACAGAACAACAAGCCAAAGAATAGTTGGATTGAAAGAATAAACAGATACTTAGATTAAAAGCGCAAAAAATAGTTTTCAGAAGAAAATATCTTAGTAACTTTGAAAGTTTGTTTTAAAAAAAAACAAACCTATAAACAACCTATTTTTTATCGAATGTAAGTAACTTTGAACATTTCAGAGACAGACTAGCGGCACCAATTCAGACTAGTATTTTCTTTGATATCAACACGTGAACTTTGTTTATCTTGGTAACACTGCTGATCCCCCCCCAATAATTTATCCCCTTCAATTATTTTTGGCTAGTTCATAGGTGTATAATAGACCTATCCCGATTTTATATGTCAATATGATTAATAAAAGAAAAAGTCTGTGGATGACTTGAAAAATACATTGATTTCTGACAGATTTTGAAGCTCTATTTTCAAAAATTCCCTAAGCAGCCTTTTGTTCATAATTATCTTCATCCATTAGATATCTAAATATCATCATATATCCATCAATTAAATAGTGCACTTTTTACAATGGGGTTGTTTTCCAGTGATCTAAAGGGTGTGGTCTAAAAGAATTTTTCCTGCTTCGCTCGCTGCCCCCAATATGAATATCGTCCCGACGGCTCTGGATACATATAAATGTCAGAACACATGAATAACCTAAACCAGTGTTGTGGGTAGCGGAGATTAATATATCACCATCATCATTATCATTCTTGAGTTAATGAAAACTTTGAAGTCCTCAGTGACTTTAAAAATTGAGTTCTTTTAGCTGAATCAGAAACTGGAGATTTTTGTGTATGAAAATTTAGCGATTTTTGTGTATAAAAAAATATAGACTAGTTTTGCTTTATGCACATAACACTTTTTCTTTGAATTTTCCCTGATTTTGTATCTTTCATCAAATCAGTTTTCATTTATTCTTTTTTGGGGACAGAAAATATTTGAATTCAGAATTTTTTTATTTCACTTGTAAAAAGTATTTTTAAATCCTTCAGTGGTGTAAAATCTAACTAAAATTTCACTTATTCATTTTGTCCCCAAAATGTATGAAATGAAAGATTGGTATTGCAGGAATTCTCCAGGATCACTACTCACTACCAAAATGTTCTCCATTTAGTTATAACCCTTGGTTGATACAGACATGATAACTCGCTTTCTCTGATTTTCCTTTTGAAAATGACCTAATAAGTCGAAACATGTTAAGGTATTAAATAAATTTCTTGCAAATTATTCTGAGTCTCCACATGAGTATTTTTCATTGCCTACTTAAGATCTACCATTCAGTTTTTTGTATTATATCTATTTGAATGGATTACAACAATCACTGTGGCCCAGTGGTTGAGTGCTTGCTTCCAGTTTTGTAGGCCATCGTTCAATCCACCACCGAGTTATACCTAAGGCTTTAAAAATGGTACTCACTGCCTCCACTAAGCACTCAGTACAAGGACTAGGATTGAGGAACCTCTCCCTGAGGCTAAGGGGTTACAGCCAAAATCAAATTGGTTACACCAGTTCTCGTAAGATCACCGGTTAAGCATCATCGAGCCTGGTCAGTACATGTATGGCTGATTATTGGGTAATACCAGGTGCCGTAAGCAGAATGAAACTTCAACAGGCCTAGCAAGCTGAAAGTGGGTCTTACTAACAATTTCCTGATTGTACCTAACCCTGCAACACCCTCAATGAGGGTTTAAGGGGAGAACGATGGGTGTAACTTTTAGAAAAAGGCTGTACCATATTGTTTTATTCAGCCTCCAGGATTTAATGTATTTGGTGTAACGAGTCTCTAAAACAATTATGATATTTGCTTTGTTGTTCTAGATGTCAGCATAGAAATACTGATTTTGGGTGGAGGATCCATGGGTGGAGGTTTGATTTTGGGTGGTGGATCCATGGGTGGAGTGGATCCATGGGTGGGGCCTTATGCTGTCTGGAATGTTTGAGAAAGTGAGAAAACATGTACACATATGAACACAAAATCAATGCTAACCAAATGGTAGATTGTAACTTTACCTATAAAAAATGTTAAACAATGTATAGAGTAACTGTTATTTTAACCTTATGATTTAGATCAGGTGTTGGCAAATGTTTTGGGAGGCGGGCTGGGTTAGAAATATTTTTATGCCTTGCAGGCCAAGGCGATTAAAAATGAAACAATGATCATACAAACCTATGGAAACTGCTTGTTTGTTTTTTTTATTACTTTAATATTTTTATTATAGGAGTATATACCTACATAAATTTCCACATACTATCAGTCAATAAGAACTATGAAAGTCTTTTTTGGGGACAACAATATTGTTAAATTGTGGTTCAAATATAGCCTAGTATATTAAAAGAGTAACAGGAATGTGTAGTGCTAAAACATTTTTAGCTATTAAACATTGATCCGTTTGAGGCCACTGCAGAAATGAGATTTTTTGTTTGATTTTCTGATACTGAATTTTATTGTTTGCTAACCAAAGATAGATAAGGAAAATAAGGAATTTTTGTAAGCAATGTCCCATGTTCAATGAAGTTGGCAGGCCGGATGGAATAAAGCCACGGGCTGGATTTGTCCCGCGTGTCATTAAAACTGTTTATTATAGACATAATAAGTAAATGTTTAAATTTTCAGCCCCTATAGCTCCATTGGTGCATGCATGATACATACATTGCCAGCCAGACCAACTTGAAAACTGAAGAAACCTATGTTTACAGATTTGTTTGACAGTCGCTAATACTAAAAGTCTGATTCCGTTTATCTGTATGTGACCTCTAAGTAGCTGAAACGGTGCATTGTAGCCAGTGGTATTGAATTAGGGTAGCACTAAAAAACAGTTTTGCTTTCCTATTGGGACCTAAGGCCCTTTTTAGGCCTTCCGCAGGAACTAGCTGAAAAATCCTGCCTGGGGGGGATTTTTCAGCTATTAATATTGGATCTATCTGAAAATTAACTTTAGAATATTGGGTAATATCTAAATATTGGCATATAATATTGCCTTAATTCTTGACCATTGACAATCCCTTTTAAATAAAGGTTTTGATCTTCACAGTTTAAGCCAAGGGTCGGCAAACGTTTTTGGTGGTGGCCGTCATAAGAAATGTGTTTATGTCTTGTGGGCCATAGCAAATAAAAAAATTGAACAATGATCATACAAGGCTATGGAAACGGCTTGTTTTTTTTTGTTTTTGTTTTTTTATTACTTTAATATTTTCATTATAGGAGTATAGACCTACATGAATTTCCACACACTATTAGTCAATAAGAATTATGAAATTCTTTTTGGGGGGACAAAATATTGTCAGATTGTGGTTCCAATTTTGTGTATATGAAGAGAACAGCAGGAATGCATAGTGTTAAAACATTTTAGCTATAAAACATTGATTCGTTTGAAGCCACTGCAAAATGAGACTTTGGCTCTATTATCTCAATACTGAATTCTATTGTTCACTAGCCTAACCTAAAGATGGAAAACAAAGAATTTTCATATGCAATGAAGTCAGTGGGCCAGATGAAATGATGCTGCGGGCTGGATTTGGCCTACGGACTGTAGTTTACCAACCCCTGATTTAGATTCTGATGTTGCTTGGTAATAACTGTAAACTTTAGAGGTATTTCAAAGTAATACCAGACCAATAGCCAAGCCAACTAGTGTGGTTGGGAAGGAAGCGTATGTCCATGTAGAAGATTAAACTGATTACTTTGGATTTTCATCATATTGCTATTTATTTATGTAAGCTAATGAATTTCATATGTACTGGTTATTACAAACTTAGCATTAAACTATATTATTATGTTAGTATTATGATGCAAGCTTGTCTAAAACATTATGGTTAAAAAGGCTCTTGCTAATATAAGATGTTATTAAAATCATTATTTGTAAGTTAACCATAGATTTTATTTTGAATGGAATTTTAGTAGCATAAAAATATTATGATAAAAAATGTGAATGGAAATAAGTCCAACACTAGGTGTCTCTGTATTATCTAACAAATCATTTCTCTCTTTTGAAATTATTGAATGGATTTCTGTTTTATATACAAACACCAAAAGTTGAACATACCTTTACATGAAACAAAGTAGTCACGGTAGGGGTAAGGAATTAGTCTTGTCACTACAAAAAAAATATTGAGCTTCAGCAATTTTGGGTGGGAAATTTTGTCTCTTATCTCTTAATATTAGTTTCTTGCTGATTAAAGAGTAGTTTCTATTAAGAGAATCTGAGGAAATGGTACTTTCTGCTTGTCCAGACGTTTTGCCGAATGATGTTTTGCTGACACACAGTTAGCCGACAGGCATTTCGTCGGGTAAGACACTTCACTGAAAAACATTTTGTTGGGAGGATATTTTTATTTTTTATTTTTTTATTTATGAATCATATTTCATATTGCAAAAAATAAATAAATAAATTTAAACATATGTTGATTTGAAGTAAATTTTATGTTATTTTTTAATTTTACTTTGGTCTTCTTTCGCCAACGTACATTGTTGTCTTTGTCCATTAACCATTTAAAGGTTAAAAAAAAACAATGAAATTTCTCAAATAATTTTATTTTACATCTTAAACAACATTGGAAGAACAAGATTATAATATAAAACAAATATTATAAAATATTATTTTGTGAATGATTAGAAATATCCAGCAGCTGTTTGGCAAAATGTCCATTGACAAAAAGCTCAGTTGGTGAAACATTGTTTTGACAAAAAGGTTTAAAGCAAAGCATCTGCCCGAAGAAACGTCTGTTGGCAAAAAGTCTGAGAGCCATTTTGTGACATCTTGGATTTAGTATTATACTGAAGCAGGCATGGGTGTCTATTTTCCCCCTCCCCTCCTGGATCAGGCCTTCAGCAAGAGGGTTTGAAAGTTGGAACTTTATAGTTTATTAGGAATTAGGACCCCCTCAAGGTCAGACTTGATAAACACAAGAAGGCCATAATCAGGGGCGAGATAGATAAATCTGCTATGGCCGACCACATCTGGGGAGAGAACAGCGAGCATCTTCCTCTTTGGGGAGAAGTCTAGATTATTGACAGAGAACGATGTTGGAAGCAGA
>VCCN01002209.1:2394447-2418303 GCA_006491835.1 Architeuthis dux | reverse complement strand
ACAAGAAGGAGTTCAATCGTCTGAAGAACCATTTGAATAGGATTTTTATGTTCAACTTGGCTAATCCAAGAGAGGCAAAAGAGGAATCAGTTACTGAAAAGGAAGCTTTGAAACTTTCTTAGGAGTTTTGTTCTTGATTTAAGAAATCAAAGATTCAAATAAAGTAATGTTTTTTGGTAAAAAATGTACTTATTGAGAGTTAAAATGTACAGTATTAAGCAAGAATACAACATTTAGAATGTAGGCATAATAAATCAGATGATATATATGATATTAGATAAATCTTTGAAATTAGATTACTAGATATAGAAAGGGATTATCAAACAATTTGATGTAAATGACAAGCAAATCTTTTAATAGTCATCATTTCAGACTAAAATAATCTTTGTAAGATTATCATACAATAATGGGAGGAAAATGATTTTTATCAGTATCAATGGATGGATTTATTTCTAATATTGCCAGAAAAGTACATACATATATCAAACAGATATTTTGATGATTATATTTTCTTGTTCTCTGATGAACTGGTTTTCTTTATTTTGATCACGTTTTAGCCTAATTCTTGATTACAATTGCTTGGTAAATTTTCCTGATTTTTTCTCTTATAATTTAAAAAAAAACCATTTGATTCATGTAAAATATAAGATTTATTTTCTATTTGTAATTTTAAAAAGAAATTGCTTAGAAACTGATTATTTTTCATTGATTATCTCATTTTATTGAAAAAAGGTTAATTTCTAATTTAAAAGTAAACATTTTCACGTTGGGAATTTGACTTGTAATTATATTTTTACCTACTAAATAAAAAACATGATTTTACTTATTAGTTGTTTTATTATACTTCATTACAAGTTCATATATTCTACTTTGTTTTACTTTTATGTTTAAAGTGGATCTGATAAAATTATTAAAGTAAACATAAATTTAGAGTGCGATCTCGAAAAAATGTTAAATGTACATACACACCACTTAACAGAAAATAAACAGTCATTCTTCCTTGTACACTCATCTCCTCTCTATGAACAATACCAAAGTACCCACTGTTAGCGAGGTATCTCATCTCTTAATCTCCCCTCCTCTCTATGAACAATACAAAGACCCCACTCGGCCTGCGATTAAGCAGTTTTTCATCAGCTCTCAGTAGATGATTCAGCTGAAAAAGTGGGCACAAAAAATGTGTCCATTTTAGCATGAATTTACCTTGTAACCAACCCACCCCATTTTGGGGGATGACTTGCAAGAAGTAATTTGCTAAAAGCCTGCTCTGGTGTCCCATTGGTACACACAGAAAATTTCATGGTTATGTTGTGTGATTCTTGCAGTAGGACAGACAGATGGACAGACACACTTTTGGTGAATTATAATAAGATTTTCTGTTCTTACCTTAAAGAAAACCACAATATAAACATGCTGGGATTTTCTATACCTCAATTGTTGTTGGTTTCAAATAAATAAAAAATGTCCATATTTTAAAAAGTGCATATTTATCATTGTTGGCTTTTGCTTTATTTATGCTTTATATTACTATCCCTGTTTACATTACTGTGTTTTACTCAGCATTGAGTGATTCCATATTTGTTACCTCTACTTGATCTGGGGAAAAAATATGCAATAATTTAAATATTTTAATCTAATTTGTTTAAGGTATATTTCATGAAGCCAAAATGTTAAGCTATTAAACAAAAATTGTTTTGTCTGTGATTTGTTTATTGTTTGCTGCAAAGTAAAAAAGATGGGTGAACATCCTCTAAGTGTGCTGATTCCATAATTTTTAGCAGGGGTTTTAGTAAATGAAAGAGGTAAATTATGCCATTTTTCATAATATTATAACAGAAAGCTTTTTGGTGTCATCATTTCAATATTTATTTTTATAATAGTGAAAAAATACTGTTATTCACAAATACACTGTAGGGTATGGAATGATATCGTGTAAAACAACTTAAAGCAGGAAAAGGAAATTATGTTTGGTTCAGTTTAGCCTACATAGATAGCAGTGTAGTAGAAAAGTATGGTTCTATTTTTAATTCTATTCTTCTATTCAATTTTATAAGGAATTTATAGCAGATGCCTTCTCTTCCTGGTTTGGCTATTAAATCTATATATGCTAGCTTTTCTCTGGAACTTTTTAACCAGATGATACAAGCGTGGTTTTAGAGACAGCTTACTGAACCCTGGTTAGTTGATAGCTAATGTTTCTTTACTTAAGAGCTGAAAGAATTTTAGTTATTTGATGCTCAGATCATTAGGATGGTACTTTATGATTCTAAAGACCGCACCTCAACAATAATCAAGTAGATCTGATAATAATGAATTATACAGATATTTCTTTTTGGCTCTCTATTAAATTTGCTGCATATAATTTATTGGAATGGGAAGTGACATTTAAGTTTGTTTTGTTATTTTCTGCAATTTTTTTCTTAACACATTTTATGTGATAAAAATTTTCACACTAGCAATGGCTTGTAAGATTAGCTTGCAAGCCAGCATGCAATGAAAGGCGCTTGAACTTTTCTTGGTTAAGACACCACAATAATCTCATGATTTTATAAATGTTTTTCTTATATGCAGATGAATTAGGTTTAATCCCAAATAAATTCTGTCTTGAGTTTATTATCAAAATATAAATTTGCATAATCTTAAGGTGTATACACTCTCACACATACACACAACCTTTATGATATCAAATACATTTGTTTACATATTTATAGACAACTAGAATTTAATATACTGTCTATGGTTTTGAGAAGGATCATTAACATTCAGAGTTTTTCGGACAATTAAACTCCTTCTTGTTGTTTGTGTTGTTAACACAACATTTCATATGATCCAGTCACTATGACTCAACTGGGACAAGCTATGGAAATCCTGGCCTAACAAGGAAAGGACAGGAAAACACTGAAATTCTACGTTATAAGTGTTGCTATCATTGGGGATAAAAACTTCTGTTTACTACCATCACATTCAAATAGTACACCTGAAGAAGGCCGGAGAATGGATTGGCTGAAATGTTGTGTTAACAACATAAACAACAAGTTCAATTGTCCGAGAAACTCTTTGTATAGAATTTAATATATTCTTCACTTAAATCTAAGCTAAGGCTGGAAACAAATGCCTGCTGTATAGTCCTGGAGGAATGATTATTAATACACTAAATAGCTTTGTTTGATATACAATCATTAATCATGACTTGGCTTCACAATCAAAGATTTGGGAGGGTTTTCCATGTCTGTTGAAGGCCCCTCAGGTAACCAGCAAGGCCTATGCAGGAGAGGCAGGTCTTTCTACAATGATTGGCAGGAGAATCTCTGGTAGCTGTTGTCCACTGACAGAGGTTGATGTCACAGAAAATGAGGATCCTTTTTAGGGAGTACTTGTATCTCTTCAGTGTCTTTTTAAGGCTGACTTCCAGTCCGAAGAGTTTTGTGGTCTTTGCAAAGCAGGACTTTACCTGCTGGATGGCCAATTCCAAGTGAACTATCTGCCATGTTGTCTGCGAACAGGAGCTCTCTGCGCTAGCTGTACCATGGTATTGGTGTGTACTCAGAATTGCTTCAGGTTGAAGAGATTGCTGTTACTCTGTGTGCGGATGTACACATTGTCCCTGTCATCAATCTCTTCTGTAGCCTGTTTTAACATTGTGCTGAAGAATATTGAAAACCGAGTGGGGGCCAGTACAAAGCCTTGTTTGACGCCGTTTGTGATTAGGAAAGGTTTACAGGAGTCACTGACGCATCTGACTTGCCCAAGCTGCACCTCATGGAGTTGGATAATCATGGTGAGAAACTTTGGGGGGCAGCCCAGTTTTTCCAAGATTTTCCAGAGGCCTGATCCACTTACCATGTCGAACGCCTTTTGTCAGGTCGACAGACATTAATAGTGACTTATTGAAAGTACTTGAATAGACTACTAGGAATAAAAGATCAAAAGAAAAATTTATAAACAAAGAGAAAGGGCTTCATAAGGGGGCCCGATATAGAATTGCACATTATGTAGTTACCTGTGCTCAGTAGAGCAACAAAACAAAACAAAACAAAAAAGAAAAACAAACAATCAACAGGGCCTTCCATAGCTGAAAAATGATATTGTCAATGTTTTGTGCATGTGCTGGGAAAATATTGATTGATCTACTCAGTATATATAACTGAATGTTTTCTAGACTGATTACTAGATTGCCTCTGTCCACATCAATCTTTGACGTCCACATCTACTACCCCAGGCAAAGATTATGGAAACAGCACACTTAGTGGATGTTCACCCAGATTTTTTACTTTGCAGCAAATAAACAAATCACAGATATGACACAAAACAATTTTTGTTTAATAGATTGATACTCTGGTTTCATGAAATATAACTCAAACAAATTAGATTAAAATATTTAAATTATTGGCATATTTTTTTTCCAGATCAAGTAGTGGAAAAATAATGGAATGACCTGGTAATTTGCATTTCTAAAACAAATACCAGCACAAGTCTAAATATGCAAATTAGTCTACCGTTAAAAGAGAGTACTTGCAGACGTTAACAAACTGTTGGACTTATTGTTGAACTTGGCTTATTGAAAGGAAACATGGCTTCAACAAGAGAGCTCTCAATTGAAATAATGGAAAGGATTATAAAATTCCATCGAAAAGGAAATCCAGTATGGAGTGTGACAAAAGATGTTAGTTGTTCCCAGTCAGCTGTGTCTAAAATTTGGTGCAAGTATAAACAAAATGGGAAGGTTATAAAGGAAAACATACAGGTAGACCCCAGAAGACGTCAATGCATTGAACTTAATCAGAGATCTGATTTCTCTATCTGCATCAATCAGGAGAGTTACATCTGAGCATTGAGCCTATCACCCTTGGACAAACATTGACAGCTTCAGAAAGATGATGCAGTTACTATGGAGGAGGGGACTAGACTGAGGTGTCTTGTTGGGCAGCTTAATTGGATTGCTGGCATGACATGCCCTTATGTGGGTTTTGCTGTCTGCAAGTTGAGCTCAACAATCACAAATGCTAAAGTCAGCCACCTGAATAAAGTAAATAAAATATCCACTTTGATAGACTTGGAAATCTCAAAAATGTTTAAATAGTGAAGTAAACAGATGCAAGCTGTGCTAATCTTCCAGATGGGGGTAGTCAAGGGGGACAAATTGTCTTTCTTGCAGATGAAGAAATGACAGCTTGTCCACTAACATGGAAATCCACTAAGGTCAAGAGAGTGGTCAAATCAACATTAGCAGCAGAGACCCTATCATTCGTTGAAGGTTGTGATATGTCTTTTCTTATGGCAAAAATAGTTGCAGAAATTATCTACAATGACAGGAACTCCATTTTACCAATAGAAGTTTGTTTGATGCTGCAAAAACAATCAAAGCCATAAGTGACATCAGACTACGGGTAGAAATGTCAATTGTTCGTGAAATGATTGAAAAAGAGGAAGTGACATTGTCATGGATACGGAGTGGTGAACAGTTGACAAGCTTACAAAAGATGGGTCATTGAGTGCAACTTTTTTGAAGGTGCTTGAGAAAGCACCCTTATAAAAGAAAGTTTCATACTAATCTACTAACATTTGTTTCCAAAGGTTAATTAATAACTTGAATTTTTTTTAATTGAATATTGAATAATTTTGTTTTTCATAAAAGAAAAGAAAAATGTTGAAAAATAGAATAATTGAATTTATTATTCAAATCAGTATTGTCATCAAGCCATTGATCTGTCTTGCTTAATTGACAAAAGAGAAAGAGGGAGATTGTTAATGTGAGTGGAGTTACTGCCCTTGCAGTGGCATGCCGCAAGTGTACTGGTGAACATTTTTATTTAGTCAGGACGAGAGAGGTGAAGGTGAACAGTGTGGTGTGATATAAGTGAGTCTCGTGGAAACCTTTACACATGTGACACATAGATAGACTGCCAGACACAGACTCACTGAAGAAACCTATGTTAACAGTTTTGATGATAGTTTTGGTTGACAGTTTCTAATAATGATTATTTGCTGGTAAGTTTTTCTATATATTTACTCAAGGGAAAGTACTGTTGGTTTTGATATTTTGATTCAATACACTTGAAAGATCACTTTAACATCCTCACCCCCTAGAGTGGCCATTTGGACATCCTCCCCCTAAGTTTGGCAATTGAACCCCCCCCCCCCCGTAAAGCAGTCTAAAAGGGAGGATATTTAATTGTAAACCATCATAACTGAGCCGTGATCACTAAAAAAGTATGAATTTTCAAAAAACAAATGTGAATGCTGCCAGACACAAACTAGGGGACCAATTTAGCATAAACTTACATTGTAAATTGAACCCACCACTAAAAACCTATTTTGAAAAAACAAAAGAAACTGTTTGAATTTTCAGCCCTCTACCTCTATCGGTACAGCCTGTACATGCAACAGATAGATAGATAGACAGACAGACAGACAGACAGACAGACAGCCAGCCAGACCAACTTAAAATCTGAAGAACCCTATGGTGACGGTTTCTAATATGAATATTTTGTGCTAAAGCTGCCCCCTTGACTATCTTTAGAATATCAATATTCTTTACCAAAGAGCCCCACTTTGCCTTTACCAGGGGAGGGGGGGGCATACCAACTGGCCTACCTGGTCCCTCCTCTGTTCTGTCCTAAGTGGATCATCTCCAAATGTGTAGCCTCTGTGGAATGATGTAGAAGTCATATTCATCACCACTCATAGAGATTTCAGGTCTCTAATACCCAGGCTAAAAATCTGTCAGTAGAACATTAGGAGATCAGCTGTCAGTTACTATGGAAATCCTCCTCCTTGGCTATTAACCTTTCTTGGGAAACCTTTACTGAGACATATTATGCACAATCACAGTTCACGGCTGATTGCTGAGGAATTGGGTCACTGCTAGACCTACCATTTAGTTAAAGATAATACGTTCTCTTAAATATTTTACTAAAGAAATAATAAACAGTTTTCTTGTAACATTGATTAAAGTTGAGGATATGATTGGTCACATAAAAAGAAACAATAGCTTATCTGAAATGAACTGATATACAAAAGCAAACTTCAGGAACTGATTTATGTAATTCTGATCAGTGACATAATGTTATTGTCAGAAGTTTGGGGGAAACTCAGTACACCCCCCCCCCTTTCACTTTTAAATAAAAAGAAATCACATCTGGTTAAAAAATGAAATGTCCTTTGTAAGTCATCATGTAACAGATAATCTGATTATTTAAAACAAATTACCAATCACAAGATTTAAGAATGAAAATTAGTTGAAACTTTTACAAAAACATTATTTGTTAAAGCTGTTGTTTTAGTCAAGACAAATTGTATGCAGATTAACATACTAAAATTCCACCCAAATCCTGTCTGGGCAAAAAGTTTTACAAGTCATTTAGTGACAGGTTGTAAAACTGAGAATTGTACTAAATTTCTTAAAAGAACTACCCGTTAGTGGCTAATTGAAAACAATTGTCAATAAGTTACATATTAGGATTACAAGTAAAACGAATGTTCTTATGTTTGTCTATAAACTTCAAATTAATTTTTGCAGAAAACATTGAATATAGTGCGAGTGGCTAATTGACTTTTTCATAAAACTGAATGCTTAAATGTTTTGCTAAAAATTACTTTTTAATACATTTCTAACATTCAAACACAGACCTGTTTTTTTATGAAACAAGACTGAAATATCCACATCCCCACATATAATAATTAGCTAAGGGATGCAACTAATCTATGGTGATGTAATGGTAGAATTTTATGTTCTGATGACGTAGTAAAAATGCTGAATTTAAAGAATAATAAAAAATATAAAAAGTAATACAAACAAAACCAGTAAATGTTATTCTTCAAGCTCTTTGCAATGCAAATCTCTATTATCCACATATATAAAATACAATGTGTATCCATATATTCTCCAAGCTCATTGCAATGCAAATCTCTATTATCCACATATATAAAATACAATGTGTATCCATATATTCTCCAAGCTCACTGCAATGCAAATCTCTATTATCCACATATATAAAATACAATGTGTATCCATATATTCTCCAAGCTCATTGCAATGCAAATCTCTATTATCCACATATATAAAATACAATGTGTATCTATATATTCTCCAAGCTCATTGTAATGCAAATCTCTATTATTTATGTATGTAAAATGCAATGTGTATCCATATATTTTCCAAGCTCACTACAATTCAAATCTCTATTATTCACGTATATAAAATGCAATGTGTATCTATATATTCTCCAAGCACATTGTAAGGCAAATTATTATCCATGTATATAAAATGCAATGTGTATATCCATATATTTCACATATGGCGTCACTTTTGACGGCATGGCTAAACTAGTTTAATTATAAAATCCTTGCTAATATAGAAAATGTCAGGATCACTTAACATCCTCCCCTAGACTGGTTTGGGGGGGGGGGGTTTAAAGTGATCCCTTTCATCAACCCATGGCTGATAACATCATTCATCATCTGCTTGTGGAGGACCCGTTGCTAGCTACTGGGGGTTACAACAAAACAGCCTTTTAAAGTATACGTTTAACCCTAACCCTCTTTTTAAAGGAATGCCTACAAGTATTTATGTGGCGTGACAAATTTGGTGACTGCATTTAAAAATTTATGTATTTATATAATTAAACAGTATCTTTTTTAACTTTATTGATAAAATAAATTAATTCTTATGTCTTTCCTAGTGTAGAATAATGCTAGTTTTATATGTATGGGAGAGATGGATCTGTGGTGGGAAATATAACATTTTGGTCCATACTGGAAGAAGGCTCTCCCACATGGCTGGATGGAAAGACAACCAAAATTCGTTGATTTCAAAGAATATGTGTGTTCCTTTTATTTCTGTTGATAACTTTGATGCTGAATTCTGTTTCGGTTAAAATTCTAAACGTGTTGTTAAATTCTGTTCCTAGTTGCTTTACTGCGGGAGACCAAATAGGGTGATGATAGTAGTTCAAATCAGGTTTCTTCCACCTTCTCCTCTCTCACCCGGACCCCTTAGCTTGTTTGACCCCTTGATCATGTGTGTCGAACTGATAAACTCCTGCCCGATTTGAATCGCCGGCCTAAAAAATGTGCAGAGCTGATTGGTCGGACGCATTCCCTTTGTTTCCTTTGGTCGGCCGTTTGACCTATTTTCTAGCACTGAGAACATGATATGGTGCTTGTGGCACGTCCCAATACTATCCCCCAAAATGTGCGAACACACAAACACATGACCTGAGTGTATTTCATTACAATAGTTTCTTTAACTTTCCTTAAATTATAATATTAAACCAATTAAAAATCCTTCCTTTAGACTGATAGGTGGGTAGTATAATGCCAGCCTCAAAAAGCTGTTAGTATATAAATCATTTCAAATAAATAATGAACATTTAAAATTTTTTAAATAACTCCACATTAACGTTTGTTTTTGCATTTCCTGTTCATTCTTTGCACTTAATGTCATTGTTTCATTAATGAAACAATATATGCCATTTAAAACCATGGTCTATCAGTATTCAGACATTTAATGTATTCTCCAACATAGTAATGTGAACAGCTTTGTTTTACTGAACAAGGTCAGCACCCCTGAGGCTTAATTAAATAAACATGCATTGTGATTAGGAGGAGGATTTTTTTGATTGTATCAGGATACTTATATACAAAAGTACTTATCCTTGTCATTAAAATATTATGATCATTTAAATTATCTGTTAATTTGGAGATAATACAATTGTCAAGACTAGTTCAGAAGCTTTATTTAGGTTGAATTTCTATCTGCAAGATATGAATTACTGGAAAGCAAGTTGATAGAACTATTTTACCTAATTGTCTTTAAAGGCTCAGTGATTCCAGTGTTAGCTTATAATAAATCCTGCGGTCTTTCTCACAGAGATGACAGGGATGACAAAAAGATGGTTAGTTCACAAAATATTTTTTTCTTGCTAGCCTATCCTTCACTCTCTACTGTATTAATCTATAATTGTACAGAGAAGTATTAGATGTTTCTTTCTTTTATGGGAATATGGACAAGAATACCTATGTTGGACAGGGGCATAGCTGTAGATTTGGGGGCCTTGGGGTCTTGTCTCCTTGAGGGTTCCCAGCTAACACAGAATCTTTTTTACAACGTTGCAGACTGGTTGCATTTTGGTTGAGGGATATGTGATGTTGTGGGGAAGGTTACTGTAACGTTGCAATTGAGTATTTTTCTGAACCCAAACTGGCCGCATATCCCAGACGTTACCGTAACTTTATGGTAACGTAGCTGAAAATCTTGCACATTCTTTTTTTTTTACTTAACAATATGTATAGAAGGTATAAAATGTCTTGAAATATTTCTTCAATTCAGAAACACTAATTTAGATAATGCATGTTCTTCTAATATCTATAATGTTGCTGAAGATGTTGTCTGCAATGTTGTGGGGGACGTTGTGGAGAGTCTACAAAGAAACGTTAATGTAACGTTGCAGAAACGTCAATTTGTTAGCTGTATTTAGTGAGATTTGTTATTGTATAATGTTAGAAATGCAGTAGATGAAATACTATTCATAAAGCTTGTGGGGGCCCAGGGGGAATTTGAATCCCCCTCCTCCTCTCAGCCAAGCCCCTGATATCTGTTTTGTCTGTGAGAAAAAGGCTGGTTCAGTATATATTTTATTTATTTATATGAAATTTATAGTAACAATCATCATTTCCTTTTTATATGTATTTATTATGTGGCCCCCAATCTTATTCATATAAACAAACACAAACACACACACACTGCAGAATGTAAAATCTGTTTCACATTTCAACATAACCTGTTCCATTTACAGAGCAAACAGTGAAGTTTAAGGAAATGTTTCTGTTGAGAAAAATCCTGCACATGTCATGATAATGCCTTCTCAGATTTCTATTCAAATGCTAAAGGAGTTTTTTTTCCTTATTTTTGAATGATTTTTCTTCACTGAGCTTGCTCTACTAAACTTGATTTTATTTAATTCATAGACTTATTTCTCTATCAAACACATTCACTCCTTGCTTGCTTCCAGCCATATCTATTTGTAATTTCATGAGCCCTTTTTAATGCTATTAAATCAATATTAATATCTTCTGACTCTGAATATTCTGTGGTTTTCGCCTTTTCTTAGAAATTATTTATGGTAAAACATATTTTTAGTTAGTTGCCATGACTACATTCAGCAAGTATCAACAACATTCTATTGTACTACAGACAGCATTCAAAGAACAGTAGATCTGGCCAAATATTGAACTTTGTAATATGTAAAGACTTAGATCATATGGCAAAAAGATGCTTTAAGGACAGGGGCGTCGGAACAGGGGGTGGTGGGGGCTGAACCGCCCCTCCCCCTAATTTGCTAATATGTGTTCCTTATTTTTTTCGAAAAATGCTACAAAAAGCTAGCTTTAAGATTATAGAAAGAGTAAATAAACCAATTATCCCCTTCAATTATTTTTTGCTAGTTCATAGCTGTATAATAGACCTATCCTGAGTCTGTGGATGACTTGAAAAATACATTGATTTCTGACAGATTTTGAAGCTCTATTTTCAAAAATTCCCTAAGCAGCCTTTTGTCCATAATTATCTTCACCAATTAGATATCTAAATGTCATCATATATCCATCAATTAAATAGTGCACTTTTTACAATAGGGGTGTTTTCCAGCGATCTAAAGGGTGTGGTCTAAAAAAAGGTTTTTCCGCTTTGCTCACAGCCACCCCAATATGAATTTCGTTCCGACAGCCCTGGTGGAAGATGATCTTTAGACATTCTGACTTTATCTTGGCCATAGCAGGCGTAAATCACAAGCTTTAAGCTACCTACTCTACATACTAAAAACATGTGCATACTATTTACACAGTAAATGTAGTGCAATAAATTTGGTTTGTCTGATGGTGGAACTAACTTCTACTGCTGGTCTCTTTATTGCAGTGTTCATTTGTACTCATATATGTACAACAAACATATAAAAAATAATAAGTAGTAACAAAATATTCAATGAATTATTCAAACCAGCATCCTCAATTTTATTGTTTCAATCATTACATTTTGGCCGGTGGGCTCTCCATCCGTCCTCAGGTATTCGTAGCTTCTAATGATCTTAAATATTTTTCCAATCTCTACCTCTTCACTTACTAAATGATAGAGATTTGTCTGGCAGTGAATTTTTTTTGAATAATGACAACACTTCACCTCAGATCTTCAGACAACATATGTAACAAAATGTTTGTTTCGGGTTACAGCACTTTCGTAGCCAGCATTTTAATCGTGCGCAGAAATAGCTATTTCCTAGCCACTTTTTATAGCCAAAATGATAAAACTCCCGGTTCATTTGGTGTGGCAGATTAGCAAAAGATTTTTTTTTAAATATTGAGTGAAAAATTTTTTTAAAAGTAAAAGTTCCATTCCAGATTTCCCTGGATATTATTCTAGAAAAGGTAAGTATCTTGAAGGATATATCTGTAAAATGTGTAAAAATCAATGAAAGCAGTATTATTAATAAAAGGTGGGGTAGGAATCATATGAAAAGAATTAATAAATAAGTGAGTTCGGTATTTCTGAGATGAGGTGTTAGTATTACTGATACTATTGTTCGGACTGAGATCCTCATCTTGGTTGTCATTTCCACAACGTTTCGGCTGATGTACTCTCTGGCCTTCTTCAGGTGTCAAGTTTTGTCGGTAACTTACCGGAACTATTGAACTGAACCCTTTATTTGATCCACGGGGGTATACTGTCCTCATTCCACTATCCATGTCCTAGAAATTATTTCGTAGTTAATTTTTCAGTTGTGGTGCTCCTGCCTGGGATTGAACCCACAACCTACAGATGACTCAACAGTCAGACGCTTTTTAACCAACGCTTTAGCTATCTAGGCCACCGTCCCAACTGGAAATGACAACCAAGATGAGGATCTCAGTCCGAACAATAGTATCAGTAATAAATAAGTATCGAAAATTTTATTAAAATCAAATTATATGCTGATTTTTGCCAGATATTTAAATTGTCGACATCAGGTGAATATAATTTCATTGACAAACAACGACTTTACTTTGCTTAAACAGCGACAACAGATTAAGCTGACTTTATTGTTTCGTTTCGTTTTGGCTATAAAAAGTGGCTAGGAAATAGCTATTTCTGCTATGAAAATTCCTGCGAATATTTTATGCGTGATTAAAATGCCGGATACCGTTTGTTTCATTACTTTTGATCAAATCTTTCTTCATAATTTATAAAAATTAAGTTTGCCACTAAATACCTAACTTTAGTTTGAAATATGTTTTCTTTCCCCCCACTGCAAATGTGTAGCAATAAGTATCGTTAATCTAATACCAATAATACAAACTCTGACCTTGCAGACTTGAATTTTACACAAGCTGGATATACAGTTCAAATCTGACACTTTCAGCAGTGAATGCTTGATAGCTAAGAAAATGGGTCATGTTGAAAGTAACTAAGGGTAACTCAAGTAACAAAAAACCAAAACCAAAACGGCTAATTTATATAAAGACTAAAACTCCAGTAACTTGGACTGGAATTATTGAATAGCATTAGAACAAAACCCACAGCATCAGACTAGGTTATAAATAGAAATGATTCTTCAGGGATAATACATTCACCTGAGAAAGGCTATATAATGGACCAGTCAGAATAATGAGAAAAAACAACAACAAATATAGGATTAAAAGAACAAAAAAATAAATAATAACTTATCTGAACATTTCAACAAAAACTATATATTTCGATAAAACTCCCAAAAGAACATTTATTGAGTACACAGTTACTGAGTTAAGTATAACTGACCACCTAACCATCATTTCAAAACACAGAATGTTGTACCTTCTATAATTTTGAGAAGAGTCATTATCATTCCAACGGTTGTTTGAACTTATTCTTTTTTCTTGCTTTTATTGTCACCATAACATTTCAGCCAATCTATTTTAGAGCCTTTTTAAGGTGTACAATTTATAAAGAAAGAAGCGGTCTCCTTTTCCAGAAATGTTTGTAATCTGAACAGAATGGTGGCCAATATATTGATCAGATCAGCCTGTTCTCAGCAAACCATGTAAACACAGATGATTCAGTATTTTTATATGTTGGGATGTTCTGCAGTTCTACGGATGTTACACCTGAAGAAGGCCGTAGAATGGATCAGCCAAAACATGGTAACAACAAAAGCAACACAAAAGGAATTAGTTCAATAGTCTGAACAACTCTTGGAATTAGAATTTTTATATGTTTTGCTGTCAAAGAGAAATTATTTAATCAATGAACATAGGACATTTTAACCAGATACCCAGTGTATGTATATGTCTCCTTAATGAACCGCTGATTAACCACTAAAGAATATTAATTACTGGAAAATTCCTCTATGAAAGCTTTTTGCTGAAAATTTCAAAATTCCTTACCCTAGGTCAGAAGGCCTAATCTGGGGGCAGCAGGGGTGCATAGGTTGAAGAAAAATCACATCTCATTGAGACCTCTTAAGCCTCTCAGTCAGTGGTGAGTGATAACTGCTGTGATTTACCAGCAGAGAGACTTGATGCTTTTGACCCAAAATATTCATCATTCTAGAGTATGGTGAGGCTAAAGTATTTAAATCTCCAGCACTGTAGGTCTTTGGGTGGTGGTGGCGTTTGTTAAACAAATAATGTGGATTCCTTCAACTTGAATGGTTTTTCTGTTTCCAAACTGACTTCCTAAATGCTTTTTTTATATTGTGTTGTTGGAGCAGGATGAGTAAGAAATACTATTGCTGTTTAATGATAGGCAGATTATTTTCTGTTTGGAAAAAGAGATTGGAATGAAATTATGAATAATATACTTTCTATTTTCTAATCTTATTATTGTATATGCTGGCGTATAAGTCGACTTTTTGAGCATCAAGTATTTTTCCTAATGGAAAATATTAGTCTGAACTAACTAGCCTATGAACTTGACACACTGATGGACACAATGAAGCTGTATGTTGGTGGGTTGACTTATCTGGCGAATATTGGACTAAACTTGAACTAACACCTTAGTTTTGCGGTTGACTTATACACTAGCATATACAGTAATTGCTATCAAACAACTTATAAAAGCTAATTTAATTTTTACAACCTTATCTGAATGTATACAATGAAGATGTAAGCTTGGTTTAATGACAGATATTAACAGATTTAAATTGCAAACAGAAGATGTACTTACAGGTCCTTTATTCAATACAATGACCGCAGTCATGATACACACACGTGACTTCTTGAGCTCCCTTATATCTACTAATAACACAATGCAAGATGGCTGCTCGTTGACCAGAAAACAGTGAATGTAAACAGAATTTCTCTTTGAATCCATAGTGCTATTTTATTACAAAGTAAGGCCATTTGGTGACAGTGACACAACACCCACACTACCCCAACTAAGAAATATATTTGACTAACCATCTGTAAAAATCTCTGGTTGTGTGTTCGTGTGTTCGCTTATTAGAAGACTTGAATTTGGGGTGATAGTATTGGCACTTGCAGAAAAATGACATATCATGTTCTCTGGGCTAGGATTTGGGTCAAACGGTTGACCAGGTCATGCAGAAGTCACAACAAAGAAAATGCGTTCGACCAACCAGAGTGGTCAGTTAGAATCAGGAGGACATACAGCAGCAACAGGTCAACACGCTAAGAGTTTCCCTCTTCATCCGTGAGGGAGGAGGAGGAAACCAGGCGCCTTATAACACGGTTGGCTTTCTTGGACCCCAACACCTGCGTTATAAAGGGAGACACCTGTAGTTAACATCTACAATGTATTAATACAGTAAGATATGCTGTCAAGTGGAAGAGTACATAGTTACACATGATCCATTATTACAAAATGATGATAATTTATATATCCTAAATTCTTGAACAATTTGTTTACTTGTATAAGGATATGATTGAATATTTTTTCAAAAAGAAAAAAAATCATTTTTCAAGATTGTAAGATTTTTCATTGAACAGTACTCTTATTTAGTATTAGCAGAGTTAGCTCATGGCTAACCTTTAAATACTAGTAAAATTATCTGAATATTCTCAGGACATTTGGGAGTGGCACTGTGGCCGGGTGGTTTAGAAGGATAAACAACATGGAAGATTAAAAGTCTGCAAGTTTGTGATTCAGAGATTTAACATGAAAAAAAAAAGAAGTATAGGTTGTTATCTGATTTGGTGTATGTTTATGTTGGCCAACAGTTTTATGCTTATAGTATTTTAGATTTTTCGCAGTATTCTAAAATAAGAAAAACACTGAATAGTTTCTTGGTTATAAAAAAAAACTTCATTCAAAAATTAGTTATTTACATTATCTCAGGGAATGTTTGGCTTCTTGTTTTAAATTCCATCATTATTATTCTAGTCTCTTTTACATTCATTGTTATGTTTGGAATCATAGCATTTTTATTTTAGTTGTATTTAAAATTTAAAAAATGATACATCTGAATAAATACTGTTATAAACACAATAACTCAATATAAGCTATTAATTAATTGAATAATCACTAAAGAAAGGGATTTGTTGTTGCTGCCTGATGTAACAGATATGAGTGGTAAGTAAAAATAGTAAGCCAAGATTATCATGACTAAAGAGAGAGGTGTAGCTGGGGTGGGGGGGCTATTTGAAAACACCCCTTGGGCTCGTAATGGAAGGGGGCCCCCAAAAGTTTTATAAATAGTTAATCTACTGCATTTCTCTCAAGGAGCCAAGCCCCCCAGGCCACCAAATCCCTTGCTACACCTCTGACTAAAGAAGATTAAAGCATTGCTTCATTTTATTACTATTACAAAAGCCCTCCCCCATGAAAATGTCAGCCCTTAGTATGAATGTTGAAGAAGTGATTGCCTTGCATACAAAACTTGTATGCTCATCTCTTAACTTCACCATTGCTGTACAAGTCTCTGGTACGTCCCCATCTGGAGTTTGCTTCTTCCATATGGTCTCCTAACCTGAAGTACAACTCAGATGAAGTAACTTGTTGTATCCCAAGTTGATATAATCACGAATAGAAATAAAGTCACAGGAAAAAAGCCACTATTTTGGCTAGGGACGAGAATTCCACAAGAAAAAAACGTCATATTTAATACTGTTCTCGCTGTTTGTGAATGATCTGCCAAGGGATATCTGTATCCTTATAAGTATGTTTTGCTGATGACACAAAGATCCACTCAGCGTTAACATCTGATGAATCTGGAGACCTACTTGTGGAGGACCTCAGCACAATGCAATGGTGGGCCAAATTTATGCAAGGTCATGCACCTAGGTAGAAACTACAAAAAAGGAAGTACACCATGATTAAAGATAACGGAACACAATACACACTGAAGGAAACTATAGTGGAGAAAGATCTTGGCATTTATATAGACAACTCACTTAACTTCACTGCACATATACAAAACAAAGCAAATACAGCAAATAAAACACTCGGCTACATAAAACACTTCATTGATGAGGAGAGCTTCCTACTGCTGTACAAGTCTCTGGTACATCCCCATCTGGAGTTTGCTTCCTGCATATGGTCTCCTAACCTGAAGTACAACTTAGATGCCATAGAAAGAGTTCAGAGGAGAGCCACCAAGATCATTCCGAGATCGGGAAATATATCCTACACTGAAATATTAAAACAACTTAATCTAGAAACTCTTGAATACAGAAGAAAACGTGCTGGCCTACTAGAGGTCTATAGAATCCGGAACAACATACATAGAGTGGATACTGACATTCATTGCTCAAAATGCCCCGATAAGAAAATGTTGACTTCATCTATGTGCAGCAAAACCAGAGGACACTGCCATAAACTACAAATTCAGACCTCCACTGTTGTTAGAAAAATTCCTTTTGTTAAGTGGCAAATGCATGGAATAAGTTCAGAGAAGAGCCACCAAGATCATTCTGAGATTGGGAGATATATCCTACACTGAAAGATTAAAAGTGAAAAGCCGGTCACATCCGAGAATATCAATATTTTTTTAAATAATCTTTGTTCGGATATTGGACATATCAAATTATTTTAAACCCAGGCCAAATACACTGAAACTGGCTTAATGACACAATTAACTGGTGTAAAAATCGCCTATTTCAAGTATATTCAAGTATATTTTCTTTTCTCCTATCTATAAATCATGTCCTATATTCACTGTTCCTGACTTTGTTTTCACATTCTCTCTCTCTCTCTCCCTGATAAGGCTAGTGTCATCAGTGAGACAATGAAGAACTCATCAAATGGATAATTTTAATCATTTTATCAGATATCTGTAATCTTTTCCTTTTTTTCTGTGGCATCAGATTTGATCTGAGATCACTTTACTTCCTTCATGCTTGGCAAGGTGAATACTGTATATTTCTATATTTTGGTAGATAAGGCAACCTCCAGATAAGATGAGACCCCAGATTTCAGTCTGAATTTCATGGTTTTAGCTCATATCAGTGGTATAAGGCAACCCCCAAATCATCTGTGGTGGAGTTTAGGTCAGTGAGCACCAAACAACCAATATGGTGATATACCAATACAATGAATTAAATTGTTTGAATTGTTGGCATGTTATCAGTGAGGCATATAATAAGGTAAATACCACATGTATTAATTAATTATACAATTAATTAATTTTCTTTGAATCAAGATTGTATGGGGTCAATTCTTCTTTTGAAAGATTTTTAAAAATCTTTTTCTGCTGACACACTCATCAATCATGGCGCATTCAGCGTTTTTGTTGTTAGAAATGTAAACACAACCTTTAAATGGTCTGAAACCCACTTTGAGTACGCACAAGTATTTTTTCTTTTATGTACAACTAACTTTATGCTAGTTTCTTGCAATTATAACCAAAATTAACCCTTCGAAGAAGATATTTAATTATTGCAACACATTTTAAAAGGTGCGTGAAGGTAGCTAGTAATGGATTTTAGTGCAAAATAAAAATTGTGTACTCCACGAAAGATTGTAAGAGATTTTGAGGTTAGTGTTTTTTATTTGCAATCTAGTAGCAAAGGATCTTAAAATAAACACCTCTGTAATGACCAACAGAAAAGTGGTGTTTGATGTAGCTGACACTGGAGCATTTTCTCCACTTCGGCACTTGGCCACCATCTCCAGTAGGCTGCCCAATATTACCAGTAATATTAACGCTGTGCCAACACATATGTTTGTCAGATGTTTAATATACCGGTAGCCTAAAAATTTGTTACAGGGTGGGGTCTGTGCGAGTTATGGAACCAATCAAGTAGTATTTTGAGACAAATTTTTAAAAAAAGTTTTAGGGTGGTTTCTATTTACAATGTAACTATAATGTAACACTCCTAACCAGGGGGGTGCTCACAGTGCAGATAAACTGATACAGTGTATATTTATGCTGTGTACTTTTAGCAAATGTTTCAAGCACTAGACTGACTGCTTGGAGAAATTTGAAATCAAAGTGGGTTTCTTTTTGGTTTCTTCAGATAAATTTGATAGGAAAATGAGATTCATTTGATATTTGTCTGTCCTTCTTAAATCTCAGCATGATTCCCCACCTTGATTGATCAAATTTCCTGTGTTGTGTTATCTACACAATATAATAGCATCCAGTTCTTTTTGTTTGTGTGTGTATGTGTGTATGCTTCATATTGATAGTACTCAAGATAATTAACAAGTTCATCTGATACCATACAAAAATTTGCACCTTTGTCAAACCTTAGTATATGTTAGAACAGTGGTCCCCAACCAACGGGCTGTGGACCACTACCGGGATGCAAAGCATGTGCTACCAGGCCACGACGAAACATACAAATTATATCATTAATTATATTCTTATATATATTCTTTTATTTTCTTTGTAAAATGAAAACAATTTTTATTTCAATATTTTTTACCTTCATCCTAATTTTAGTTGCTTTTATACAACTTATTAATTCAGGTCAATGTTTGTAAGTAGCTGTGCAGTATATTGTTAACATGGAAGAATAAGCTGTAAAGACGTATGAGGATATGTTACTGCTTAAATAGTCTACCAAGAAATATTACTAATGTTTATTAATGCACATTGTCACTTTGGATTTAGGATACTGTCAGATCAATTGATAGAAATGTTGCCTTTTATTTTGATAGAAAGAAATAGAACTTAATACACAAGTTGTTTGGACAATGTTCTCATCCTTGTTGGTTTCATCACTATGCATTAGCAAAAACATAAGGATAAAACAAACAAACATGAGAATATTAGTCCAAACAACTTCTCTATTAACCCATAAGAACCCAGACCCATTTCTACTTGAAGGAACATTATGTGGGATTATGGGTAGGCAAATTGATACACAGTCATGTGACTGCACCAGGATGTTCAGTAGATGTCACTTAGAACACTTTATGAGTTAAAACCAAGGATAAAATATAATATTATATAAGAGACTGTGCAGATCAATTAAATTGTATGTGTCACAGTGGCTTCTTATAGGTTAATAATAATGACCTGTCTGAGAATTTTAGACAGATTTAAAGTAAAACTTACCTGACTGTTGATGATTTGATCTTAATCATTCATTTAACACACTTTTTTTTATTAGGATTAATCATGTACAGACGTAATTTAGTTCTTATGGTTATTATTAATATATGGTGTTTTTCTTTTATAAGCTGGTAATGATTCAAGATAATATAAAAGATAATATAAAAGAATTCAGCAGACCTCTTTCCTCATTATTCTGAGCCAATATTGGCTTTTCTTTTTTTTCTTTAATTATCTCTAGAGTAAAGTTCTGCTTTATACATGTGTAAGTGTGTTAAGTGAGTTAAATTGGGTATAGATGCCACTCTGGTAAGAGCAGTGAGAAGATTGATTACACAGCACAACGAAAAGAAACTTTTTTTAGTTGCCAAGGATGTTTGAACGTATTTAGGGTATTTTGGGGGTGCTGAATCCAAAAATGACATTAGTTTTGCCATTTAGTTTTGGCTCTAGTTTTCGAGATAATTGGTGGGGCATGTTGGACCACTTTTTAAACTTTTTACTGTCATGTGACTAAGTCCCAGATTCTTACACAGGGTGGCAGTATTACATCTCGCTTAATGTTAGCCAGTATCAAGTCCTTTCCAAATAGTGTTGTAGAAGGGAAAATTGAGATTCAAAAAGTTTGTCAAAAGGTCCAATGTGTGACAAAAAGGTGAAAGTGAAACACAAATTCTGGTTCTGAAACCTTTAAAATATATTTCGACTTGTCAACTGGGATTTACAGAAGCTAACTAGTTTCAATTAGTATTGTGCATTCTTGTGCAGTCTGGCATGAGTTGGTTGGCATGCTTTCATAGTAAGTATTACTCAGGATTACTCTGTTAACCAACTGGCAGTTGAGTCAACAGGAAAATGCAGAATTGACTTTGCACGTTTAGTACCTGCAGCTGAGATGGGTAGAGGCAGGCACGTGACAACATTCCCTTTGTCAATGTTAGAAATGTCGACATTGGGTTTTTTTAAGATGAAAATAACATATAGTTCCTGTATATCAAATGCTTTCAGTGACAACTATAGTAGCCTCACTTAGATGGCTGAATATAGATTAGCTTTACAAAGAGAATTCAATGGGGCAGGTTGGACCACCTAACCAAAGTGGTCCAACCTACCCCACAGCAACATTCCAGCATACCCAAATACTTAAAGATAAATTTAGCAACAAATGTATATACGTGAAAATGACAGTGGCTCTGAATGTTGTGTAAGCTCAATTCTCAAATATGGGGCCATCTATTATCTAAAAAAATAGAGCCAATCTAATAAAACCAATGCCATATTTGGAATCAGCGCCCCAATGTTAGCCTAAAATTGCACTATGTTGGACCACCTAACCCCACAGTTGGTGCAACCTACCCCACAGCAAGATTCCAGCATCCCATGCAAAATATACATGGAAGACAAAGTGTAACACAAGTAAAGTAACGGCAAACTGTGCACAACTCATGACAGAGAGAAAGAATGAAAGAAAGAAACAAGACTAAGAACCAACACAACTGCCTCCCTCCATACCCCCACTCTGTATGCTTATCTCTCTGTCACCCTAGACTTTACTAACCCACCTACCCAACCCAATTGGACAGTAATACAATGTTACATACATTACTACATCGGCTTGGCGAGTTCAAAGACGCCAACACACAACTGAGCTGACCGACTGGTGTTGTCAATTTCATATGGGAACAGGTGTTGTAGGACAAAAAAAGGATGTAATTTTTTTTTTAAATTAAAAATTTAACCATATACTTACTCTCCTACTCTCACTCTCCTATCTCATTCCAAACAAAGCTTTTCCACAAACGCCTATATCATAATATTACGTCATGGCAGTAGGAAAAAAAAAATGATGTCCATTTCACAATGGATTATTATTGTAAATCGAGCACTGCCCTAAAAAGAAGTGAAAAAAGACAAATTTAAAAAAATGAAAAAACGTTTTTTAAAAGATAGTTACTGGAATACGCATGTAAATTTTCAAGGCTCTATGCCAAAAAATGTGACAAAGAGCACTGATACAGACAGACAGACAGATAGACAAGTAAAAATGGAAGAATACCTTGCCACTTGGCTGGTCGGTTGTGGGGCCAGAGTGGGCTACGGAGATTCAATAAGTTGAAATTGTATCTGAAAAAGAAAAAAAAAACATAATTCATTTTTGGGGTGTATGTGAAAATTATCAACAGTTTTTGCTAAGATTTTGGTAACTGAAACTCACTTGACATATCTGAATGAAAATGTTTGGAAAGATTACACTGCAACTTTTTAAAACTTTTGTTTTATTCCTTGGTAATAAGTGTTATTTTCTGATTGATTATGTCTAAAAAGTATAGAAAATGGCTATTGTATTATTCCCTTCAAAACGTTGCTTTTGAAACCAGGACAGTGATAATTTGAAGTCTACTTATTTTCAATTGGACAACAGGAAAATTTGCACATTTTCAATCATATGAAGATAGAAAAACAATTACATATGAATATCACTATCCTGGCCACAAAAGCAAAGTTTGAAGGGAATAATAGCTATTTTCTATACTTTTTACATACAAGCAATCAGAAAAAAGCATCCACTACCCAGGAACAAAAATAGCGTTGCACAGTGTTATCTTCTTTTCAATGATACATCACAATACAATACAATCTGACCAAAAACCTAAGAAAATTATTGCTAGATAACTTTACATTTGTTATTTGGTACATTAATATAACAATTTACTTGTAAGCCCAGGTTAACAATTTTATCACTTTCACAGAATCAATTTTATATTGCTTCTGAGAATGTACTATGCTTATGAATGTATTTGTAGTAGATAGTATTAAGTATAAATGGTTATATAAGGAATTTTCACATTTTAGGTACTAAAGGATACTAACCACTCTGTCTATCTCCCTCTATATATAGACATAGATATTTTCATATCATCATCTTCATCTTTGTTATTTTTGTTACACTCTTCTAGCCAAGAAGATGCATAATCATTTTTAGATGATACATATAAAGAGAAAAAATCAATATCAAATTGGACTCCTGAGCTTTCTACTCAAATAATCATACAAAAATGCTAATCTCATATCTATTAGGACAGTCCTTTTTCCAGACAATAATGCTTCATCTTATATAAGAGCATAATTATTGAACAGTGATATTATAGCCTTTTGAATGCTTGTATCCAAGCCAAGTACATTATGTAGGTCAATAAATCCAATGATTACTCCACATGGAAGAGTCATAGTACACAAGCATTATGAGTGTATGAATGTATCATCATTCTCTGGGTTAGAGGTTCAGAGGTCAGCACCACCTATCCTATGTTCATCCTGGTTTCAAGTTACCCTTGTACACACATTTGCAAGCTTGTAAGGTGCAACCGTTTAGGAGTCTATAAAACATAAA
>VCCN01002209.1:2300122-2331449 GCA_006491835.1 Architeuthis dux | reverse complement strand
CCCAACAGATACAAATTGTGAACATACACTGCTGCAAATTCTTCTTCTAATGATGTATATATATATGTATATATATCTCCATCAAGAATTAAATTCACTATCCATAGAATTTGGCATACAACATATTTATCAAAACGCTTGCCAGAAAGTTCATATATCTTTTTATTTAAAATTCAACAAACCTCAAGGATAATTGAAATAATAGAAGATGAATTGAGTTGCATGGTCTCTCTCACTGAAGTGGAATTAATAATATTGCTGTCAATAAAATGCCTAACTCACATTGATTACATACAAATAATTTCATTGGTTAGAGCCTAATCGATCACTTTATATAGAATTTCTTATTTAATGTGTTATCTGGTGTTTGAGTTTCCTTTCTTAACATTATTATACGGTTCATTGGAGGTATCTTTATGAATTATTTGATTGGCCAAAAAGGCTGTTCTGCATTTGTCAATAGATGGCATTAGAAGTGTTTAGTTTAACTAACTGCATTCAAAAAGATGGCTTTTGATTGTATGGTGACAGCTGTCATATCGGCAAACAGATTTGTCAAAATTGGAGTATTTTTGTTTATTGACTTTAACATTGAAGATGGAAAAGAATATGCAACATTTTTGGCATATTATGTTTGTTTTTTATTTTTAGAAAGGTAAAAATGTGATTCAAATGCCAAAAGATTTGTACAGTTGATGGAAAAGTTACTGTGAATGATCAAACATGTCAAAAAAGTTTGCAAAGTTTTGTGCTGGAGATTTCTCATTGAATGATGCTCCATGGTCGAGTAGACCAGTTGAGGTGGGTAGTGATCAAATGAAGACATTACTTGAGATTGGTAGTGATCAAATGAAGAAATCACTTGAGATTGATAGTGATCAAATGAAGACTTCACTTGAGATTGATAATGATCAAGTGAAGACATTACTTGAGAATAATCAATGTTATACAATGCAAGAGATAGCTAACAATACTCAAAATATCCAAATCAAGCCTTGAAAATCATTTATACAAGCTTGGTTATTTTAGTTATGAGACAAGCGAAATGAACCACCACTAACCGTACCGAAGACCGATTTAGCACATCTCACACTAGATTCAGCACATTTCTTGTTTTGGCAGTGCAAAAAAGCATGAAATTAGCGTGTTTACACCTAAAACATTTTGGCCATTTTCTGGCTATTTTCAACCATTTCTAGCATCTTTTTGGTGATTTTTGGCCATTTTTGGCTATTTAAAAAAATTTAGCACTTTTTGGCAGTTAAACTAGCGCAAAAATATTTTTTGAGTTGGCAACACTGCCGAAGACCAGTCTTCATCCAAATTGGGTTGGAAGGGAATCCTCTACTATGAGCACCTTCAAGAGAACGAAACGATTGATTAGAACATGTACTGCTCCCAATTAGACCAATTGAAGGCAGTAATCTACAAAAAGCAGCCAGAATTAGTTAAAAGAAAAAGGATTATATTCCATCAGGATAACGCTAGACTGCATGTTTCTCTGGTGACTAGGCAAAAATTGTTAGTTTGGCTGGGAAGTTTTCACTCATCTATCATATTCAGCTGATATTGCAACTTCGGATTACTATTTGTTCTGGTCTTTAGAGAATTTTTGTAATGAAACAAATTGCAATTCCCTGGAAGACTTCAAAAGACACCTAGAGTAGATCTCTGCAGAGAAAGATAAAAAGTTCTGGGAGGCTGGAATTATGAAGTTGCCTGAAAGATGGCAGAAGATAGTGGAACAAAACGGTAAATGTGTTGTTCAATAAAATTAATGTTGAAAACAAAACATTTGTTTTATTTTTACTTAATAAACTGAATTAACTTTTTGACCACCCAATAATAATGTTAATTGCATTTAAAGAAAAATTATTTTCTATACCTATATATGTGTATGTGTGTGTTTGTGTGTGTGTGGAGTAAATTATTTATTATTGCATTTATTTCAACAAAAGATATTTGATATCATTTTTCTGCTTCTCCTCCTACATGGCTAGCTACCAAAGTGTTGGTGTGAATAGTCAAAATATCAACTAGTTCATTTTCCAAAACTAAACCTTGTCTATACAGAAAGATAAATCAAATATCGTTTGTGAAATGGTGAAAGAAATAGACTGTGATATTCATGAAGATGTTGATGTTACAGTAAGATTGTGAAACTATTGATTTTGTGAAATCCTTGTCAAAAGTTAGTAAATTAAGCAGCAAAAATGGAGATGGGCTGGCCACCTAGCAAGAAGATGACAATAGATGGAGGGAAAGTTAACCGATTGGTGCCCATGGGACAGTAAACGAATTAGGAAAAGACCAGACACAAGATGGAGGGACGAGATAGAAAAGTTTGCCAGTAAGACTTGGCAGGGGTTAGCACAATCTAGGTTGTCATGGGTGGAGATGGGAAAGGCCTTTGTCCAGCAGTGATGATGATGATATTTACAGTGTATATACAGCTCAGTTTGATACAATGCCACAGTAGTGTGGCATCCAGTGAAGATCGAACTCATTACAGTAGTAATGGTCAGTATCACAAGCTTGTTAACCATTACTACACTGATTGTGTAGGGATTTCATGAAATTACTGAAATATTCAAGGATTTCACAAAATCCCTAGAGGTTTCACGAAATCACTAGTTTTACAATCTCACTAACATTGAGACTTGCTGTAAAAATCTGTCTGCAAATGAAATCTTAAACATTATGAAAACTTTAAAAAATCTCGGTTTTGTACTGTTCAACTTCTTTATTTGAATTGTTAATCACTAGTTTTAATGAATATTTCAAAATTGACTGTTGCTAAGCACCTGTTAATCCCCCCTCTCTCTCTCTCTCTTTTCCCCCTCCTCCCACTCCTCCATGTTCTGGGTGTCCCCTCATTGTCTGGGATGGGAAGGTCAGCTGACTCACTGCACTGTCATTTTTTAATGTTACCTTTTCATTTATTTTCTATTTTACATGACATTCCTAAATCTTTTCCCTTTCCATTTTTACTTCTTTTCTATATAACAAATTGTTCAACTTGTATGCACATTAGGCCATGAATTTGTCTGTTTGCTAAATTTAATATATTACTGCCTCTCTGTCCCATAATAGTTGTTACATTTGCATATTAAATTCATACACCGAATGTAACAGCTATTATGAGACAAAGGAGGTAGTACTAAATATTAGCTGAATAATTTCTGATTTATTACCCTTTTGGAAATGAAAATTTGATTATCTTTTAATCTGTCTCCGATTAGCAATTAAGCTATTTTTAACATTCATAACCGTTTTTAGTCCATATTAAATGGAAAAATATAAAACACATTTTCCAATCATTTGAAAATGTGTCTTTTCTACTGCTTTGATAGTCAGCCTCTAAAATATAAAAAAATCTTAATATATGAATAGAAAGAAGTAGAAATTATCATATAAGTTCCTCCGAATGTGTTATTTTAGGTATGAGAACAACTGCCCACGAACAATTGCCCCCGAGATAAATGACTCTTGACAATTGCCCCTTGGACAATTTCCCCATAGCCTACTACTTCATTCAAACAAACTTTAATTTTGGTTGCTACAGTTGCTATGGGCAGGGGGGCAATTCTTTAATAAACTATAGTAGATTTTCAAAATTATTTTTTACTGTTTATGATCTTAAAAGAAATTATGATTTTGCTAAAGATTTAACAAAAGTGTTTTGCAAAATTTTGTTATTAACAAAAGTGGATTGATTTGATACATGACATAAAATTGAAATCTGAACTTATCACCTGCTGTTGCAGGAAGAAGAAAAAAAACTAGCATTTCAAGGGAAATTATGAATCACTGCCACCTATATATATGCTTCTTTTTACCTTGTAAATTAAAGAGTGGTGGTGGGCAGTAATGACTAAAAAGTCCAAATTTTCAAAGAAAAACAAGTGAGAATGCTGCCGGACACAAACTAAGGGATCAATTTAGCATAAACTCACATTGTAAATTGAACCCCCCACTAAAAGCCTATTTTGGAGGGGAATTTTCAACAAACAAAAAACAAAACTTTCCCTATTCGTTGAGGGGAGTGTGTGTGTGCAAAATTGCAAGTTTGTACTATGAATGGTTAGGGCTAGGCAAAGTTGGATACATAGATAGATACATATAAATGTCAGAACACATGAATAGCCTACACACAGCAACAGTGTTTAAACCGTTCTGTTGTGGGTAGCAGTGATTAATATACTGTTTCTTTTTTTTATACAACTGAGCAAATTTAGGGATGAGATCTAGAACTACAAGTTACTTGCAAAATGATATACATTTATCTTTATTGCTAAATAAACAATTTCTTCATAGACTGTCTTTCTTTGGAATAAAGGTAAGATTTTATGGCTTCATAGAATGAGTTAATTTTAATGTTTAGGAATGAATATTAGAAACCGTCAACCAAAACTGTCCACCAGTCAACATAGATTTCTTCAGTTTTTAAGTCTGGCTGGTTATCTATCTATCTATGTAAGTGTCACGTATACAGGCACACCAATGGAGCTACTTTATACGCCTAGAAAAAAAACCAGTTTATTTTTTGAAAATTCAGGCTTTTTAGTGATCACCGCCCAACAGGTCAGTCCAGTGTCAAACACATACTATTTCTCCATGTACATATCACAGCCCAACAGGTGCGGCACCCAACACATACTATTCCCTCATGCACACATGCTGAACACACTGCAGCAATGGAGCTAGAGGGCTGAAAATTTAAACATCTGCTCATTGTGTCTACAAAATAGGGTTTTTTTTTTTTTTCATTTTTGAATCCAGAATATTTTCATGATCACTGGCCAACGCATGACGGTTTCTATTGAGTGACTATGAAAATTCAGACTTTTTAGTGATTACCACCCAATAATTGATCACCCCCAATACGACATGGTGCCAAAAGACGTTGGTCACATGATGGTTTTTATATTGTGTAACTAACCAAACCTGTTAATGTATGTTTTCAAAATATTTTAGAAATGAAAATACCTGTAATCTGCTGTTAATTCTTTCTTTTACCTGATAAAATGATGAATATTTTGGTAGTTTCAGTTTCTTTCATGATATCCCCATAACATTTCCAGCAGTTCTCCTGCTATCGACAGTTCTTTTTTCCTTTGCTGATGTTGTGAATATGAAGAAAGCTCCAGTCATCCAATTGTGGCTTTCTAGACTAATTCAATTAATGAAGTTTATACTTCGACTGACACATATGTTTAAAACATAAAGTGTACAATGAATGTATAATACTAGCTAAGTGAGCTAGTGTGAAACACAGAAATTAACAAAATCGCTTGTAAACAAACTCAAGAGTTGCACAGAGATCAATGGAAAGAACAATGCTAGGAGTAGCTCTAAGAGATAGAAAGAGGCCAACACGAATCCGAGAACAGACCAAGGTAAGAGTTATCATAGAAGTGATTAATGACAAAAATGGAGGTAAACAGGACACATAGTAAGAAGGGCGGATAAATGATGGTGCAGAAGGTTGCTTGAATGGTGTCCAAGAGATAGCAAACACAGGAGAAGACCAGATACACAGATGAGATAGAAGGGTTTGCTGGTAATGCATGGTAGATATTAGCACAGTCACGATCGTCATGGGAGGAGTTGGGAAAGGCCTTTGCCCAGCAGTGGACCTGAAATAACCGATGATGTTAGATTATTCAAGTTTCATATTCCATATTGTTCATCAATGTAATCCAGGTCCGTCAGAACAAAATTCATATTGGGGGGGGCTGCGAGCAAAGTGGAAATCTTTTTTTTAGACCACACCCTTTAGGTCGCTGGAAAACACCCTATTGTAAGAGGTGCACTATTTAATTGATGGATATATGATGATATTTAGATATCTAATTGATGAAGATAATTATGAACAAAAGGCTGCTCAGGGAATTTTTGAAAATAGAGCTTCAAAATCTGTCAGAAATCAATGTATTTTTCAAGTCATCCACAGACTCGGGATAGATCGATTATACACCTATGAACTAGAAAAAAATAATTGAAGGAGATAATTGGTTTATTTACTCTTTCTGTAATCTTAAAGCTAGCTTTTTGTAGCATTTTTCGAAAAAATAAGGAACACATTAGGTGGGGGTGGGCTTCAGTTCCGACGGCCCTGTAATCAATATAGTCGCATTTGACATCTTCCAGTTTATTACATTTTTCTCTTAGAATTTCTATTCATTTAATTCATTATGCAGATGAATGTTTATTTTTCTTAGTTCATATTTCTCATTCTTTAATCCTCTTTTTAGAAGCCGTCAACCAAAACTGTTTTTAAGTGATTCTGGCTGTCAATGTATATATCACGAGTAAGGCCACACAAATAGAGCTAGAGGGTTGAAAATTTGAACTTTTACTTCATATTATGTCTGGAAAAAACGTATTTTGTTTTTGGAAAATCATCCAGCCCCGTCAGTTTACAATGTAAGTTTATGCTAAATTGTTCACGCTTGTTTTTGGAAAATTCAGACTTTTTAGTGATCCAACAAAAGGCAAGAGAAGTAACTTATTCATTGATTACAACTTTTTCATTTTTTAATTGAACACGGCATGCAGCCAAAATACATTGGTCACGTTGTGGTTTCTATTGAGAGACTAACTAGTCCTGTCATTATTTATCTCTTGATATAATCAAGAATAAGTGGCATTAGGAAACAAAAGAATTAGTTTATGTAGATAGAAATACATGAAGTGGAGTTGATTTTTGTTTATTATTTGTGTTGATCATCAGATTTGTGACATGCACAATCAGAAATTGATCTTCTCTTTTTTAAGTATTTGTAACTATCTATAACATCAGATCATTTTTATGTAGAAAGTTGTTTTTTAAATTATGGACTATCACATTATAATAAAATCATTGTTCTGAAACTACAATTTTTTTAATATTAACTTTTGACTACTACAGACCTCCCTGTTATAACCTGGTCCATTATAGAGTGGTTCGCGATATAACGTGGGTGGATGGTGGAAACCACAATATTAATCTAGATCCCAAATAGCTAAATTGGCAACCCTGGTTATTGCGGCTTGGTTATAAAGCAGTTGGCTTTCTTGGACCCCGACACCCGCGTTATGACAGGTGACTGCTGTATTTACCGTCATCTTAATTTTTCAGTTGCTTTTTAATCGCAATACTGAAAAAAAAATGCTTTACTGTTACTACCAATTCAAAAACAAACATGGTGCTGAGAGATTGAGATAGAGGGTAGGTTTAATGGTTTGAGGGCGTTAAACTGGCTTCTCTCTTGCATAGAGGGACGTGAGTCTCACTGAGAGCTTATTCGTTATTTCCAATCCACGGTGCTTACTCACTGTCGTAGATTGATGGCCTGTGTGAAAGTTAAGATAAAAAGCAACCGGAAAATTGATAATAATGATTTATAATACTTCATCTAATAAAAATTGATAATAAAACAGGCCTGGTAAGTCACTCAGTAGAAACTGTCATGTGACCAATGTCTTTTGGCAGCAGGCTGTATGTTGGGGGTGATCAATGAATAAATTACTTCTCTCACCTTTTGTTGGGCCATGATCACTAAAAAGTTTTAATTTTCATAAAACAAGCATGAACACTTCTGGACACAAACTAAGGGACCAGTTTAGGATAAAATTACATAGTAAACTGAACTAAAACTAAAAACTATTTTGGGGAGTAATTTTAAAAAAACTGTTTTTTTCAAGACATAATAAAGAGTAAATGTTTAATTTTTCTGCTCTCTAGCTCCATTGGTGCGGCTGTATGCACGACACATACATAGCCAGCCAGAATCGATTCAAAACTGAAGAAACCTATGTTGACAGTTTCTAATAATTGCTTTACAATTTTTTTTATTCCATTTTTGCTGTTATGTAACTGATGTGTATTATCTCTATCCTTTTAAAGGAAAGGAAATTGGAAATCTTTTATTTTAAAACCAAGATGCACAAGACAGTTCTTGGGGGTTGTATTCTATAGATAAGTATTTCCTAAACCTTTTTAGACTACCACTCCCTTTTAGAGCATATATTTCATCAGTGCCCACCCCTCAATAAAGTCACTGGCACTTTTATAGACATGGCACACACCTTGTTTCCATGAGAACAGCTAAATCTTCTCTCCTATTAAGTTTCCTGTATGAAACTACTATTTGTATTTGCAGTTATTTTGCCATTCAACTTTTTATGGAGTCAGTCAAATTTCACACCTACCAAAATCCGCTACAATACAAAACAGGCAAACGTGCACCGACTGATTGAAGGCTAGCCTCAGGAAAGAGTATATTTATAGTATTCTGCACTAGACTGCACGAGCGCTCGTCGCATTGCGCCAGTCTATGTGAGAAGCGCTATTTTGATACATCCCACATATAAAATTGTATGTCTGGAAAGCTGATTTTACAGTAGAGCTGTTTGAAGTTCAATGACAAGTTTTTTGTTTCGCAATGAATTATCTTGTTTTAGTTGTGATTAAATCATTCTCATAAGGTAATAGAATTCATTAAATCATGAAAACGGAAAATATTTGAACTGGAAACAGCTCTACTGTAAAATCGGCTTTTCAGACGTACGACTTTTGCATAGGAGGTATTGATCCTCTGCCCCATGCCCCCTCACTACCCCTTGTCTTTCAGCACCCCCAAGGGGACAGTAGTGCCCACTTTTGGAATCACTGCCATAGATGATAATGAATTACTGAGCAGAGATTTGCCAATCTATTGTATCAAGAGGATTGACCTGATATATTTTCTGAGCTACACAGTCAAAACCTAATGAAGTTGGTATCTATTATATTATTTTACAATGGTCGATCTTTTGCTCTCCAATTGGCTCAAAATAGCTTGTATACGTGTGCAAAATTCATATATGGTTTCCCCTTTTGCAATAATGATCTGATTTCCAACTATTTTTATATTATACTGAAAGTCTGATTCACCAAACCAAATTGGGAATGCATACTCAATGAATCTAGGGGAAGGCTTTAAAGTAAAATATATACGACACCAAAAGGCCAACTAGTTGATGCTTTAAATTTCACACTCAGTAAGAAAACCAATAATGTATCATGAAGTTGATGTTTGTATTCAAGATCACAAATCAATATTGAGGGACAACTTAGCAATATTTCCTAGGTTGTAATTATCATTTAGACCAGAACTGAAATCTGCCTAAAAAAATGCACAAGAGCGTATTATAGTACTGTAGTGTTTTGTTGTTCCATATTATATGATTTTGCTTGTAGAGTTCTTGTAACTAATTAATGATTTTAAGTAGTAGCTCATTAATACTTTGTTAGTTTTACTTAAACTGAAGTGATCATATTTACTAAAGCACAGAACAGTAATTCAAAAGTCAAGAAAAAAGAAATCTGCATCTGTGGTTAATGACTTTATAATGTCATTTGGTCCATTTTCTGAAAGCCTGATAGCAGTCATTACTTGAATAAATATCTATTGTTCACAGGTCTGTTGGTTGGTGTACATATATTGATCTGCACTGAAAGTCTCTTTAGATAAAACTTCTCATAGTTTTGACAATTATTGTTACCTAGCCATATTTTATCACTGAATCTTTACTGAAACAGCAGTTAATCATTACAATTCTATTTTAATGGTGTATGTAAAGTTTTCAAATGATTATCAATTTAAAAATTATATTTGAAATAATTTCAAATTGCCTTCTGAGTTGTTTCATTTCTCAGAAAGCACAACAATAGCATGGAATCACTGTACAGTAAGATTTTAAAATATGTGAATATTTTATCTCTGCTAATAAAGTTGGAAGAGGTGTATGTATTCACTCATGTCTGTCTACTGAAAGTTCTCAATGAATTTCAATTACATTTTATGGAATGGTGGTCAATAGGCTATGGAAGAAGTGGTTACATTTTTGGGCTGATTCATTCTTATCCATACAATATTTTCAAAAGTTCTCAATGAATTTCAATGACATTTTGTCGAAGGCTAAGGAAGAATTGATTAAATTTTGGGGCAGATTCAGGAATTTTACAGTTACCTCCCTGCATCGTATTTAATTTTAATTCAATTTTTAGTTACAATGGCATTGGAGGTGGTATGTGCTCTCTGAGTGCTTTATTGATTTTAATGAAATCAGTATTAGATGGAACACTTGAAAATGGGGACTTTGCAGAAGTTTTAAATCAGATTTTCTTTTTCCAAGCAAATTGTTAGTAACAAGTAAAATCAATCTAACACTATGGATAGAATCTCAGGCTGTCTGTGTATCAGTTCTCTACTTTATTTCTAACCATATCCACCAGGTCTAATGCCACAAAATAACCATATTTACTCGAATACAATGTGATATCAAATATAATGTCACCCCCACTTTTTGATAGATAAGTATATATGAAATCAAATGATGGATAATTTTATATCCGACAGAATATGATAATTATAAAGACATTTATTAGTTGAGAACCTATATTTGCCTATATTTCTCAACTAATAAATGTCTTTATAATTATCATATTCTGTCAGATATAAAATTATCTATCATTTGATTTCATGCTGTCAGCATAGAGAGCCACATTATATTCGTGCCTAAAATATGGACAGGAGAATGGAGAAGCCAGCAAAGTGTAGGATTAAGAGATTCCTGCCTACCATGAGAGTTTTGTTAGCTCAATCGGTAGAGCAGAACCTACGTATAAGGTTACTTCCAAGGTGGATGTGGGTTCAATCCCTGCACGGAGCTCATTCGTTTAGCAGTCGCTCACACCGGTGCCGAGCAAATATAAGTTCTCAACTAATAAATGTTTTTATAATTATCATAAGTATATATGTTAGCATTTTGTTTTACACTCGAGTACAATGCTACCCCCCAATATTGATCCTGATTTTTTTATATTAAATTTCTTGCATTATACACAAGTAAATACATAATAAAATCTGTATATTTCTCATTTTATCTTATAGTTTTTTTCTATGTTGCTTATAGTTCTTTAAAAGATTACAATTATAGCACATTGGTAAGTAATTTTAGTAATGTTAGGTTACTTTGATTTTGGATTCAATTTACTGTGGATCACTATCTATTATAGTCTGGTTTGTCTGGTTATTAAGTGTTGTGCTAGACAATTCTGTACTCTGAAAATAAGGTCTTTTATGAAAGCTATCTCTTAATTACTATCTTTTTAAGACAGTAGATAGGCTGCTTCAATCAGAATATTGAATCACTGTAACCACAATCACCGACCAAGAAACAAAAAACATGGTGGCTAGGTATTCTTCCCTTTTCACTCGTCTGTCTGTGTTAGTGCTCTTGGTTACATTTTTTGGCATAGTCTTGAACATTTACATGTGTAGTCCAGTAGCCACCTTCTAAATAACTACTTCTAAATCTTTTTGAAATACGTCTTTTTCCTCTTGTATTTAGGGGGTTGCGTGATTTACAATAATAATCCATTGTGAAATGGATACATATATTTTGCCAGCACCCTGGTGTAGCATCATTATGATGTTTAGACGTTTGTGGAAAAGCTTGGTTGGAATGAGATAGTGTGAGAGAGATAGAGTGAGAAAGAGAGAGTAAGTATATGGTTTAATTTTTAATTTAAAAAAATAAAAGATACATCCTTTTTTTCATCCTACTGGTTCTTAGACAGGGTAAAATGCCCGACCATCTAAGCAACTGCCTAACCTAAGTTTTTAAAGCTGAAATTCGCTCTATACGTCATGAGGATTAATTTAAGCCTAGATAACAATTTGAAAAATTACCAGAAGTCACATGATTGGTGATGTCATCAAAAGAGCTTAAATTTTCTTTAAAATGTTGATATTCGGACATATAGGTCACAATCAGATACAAATTGCATATCTAGATAGAGCGATGTAAGACCTATCAACTGACAACATGATTGATGATGTCTCTATCTACCAACGAAGCATGGACAACAAGGTGCGTATCAGCTTCTTCATGGTTGCACTCTCCAGCCGTAACTATGTGTAGATGATGCAGTAAGCTTATACATTCAGATGTTTCAAGGTGCGTAGCACCTTGTTTTCTCCGCTATTCAGAAAATCTTGCCATTTGCCTTCTTGCAATATATACTGGTCAAATCCATCAATCCTGACTCTTGCTCCTGATTCTCTCTTTCTTTTCTTGTGCCAGCCTTTAATGCTGTCCCTTTTGTATGTGTCATTGATGAGCCCTCTCTGGAATGGGGGTGGGGGGTATTTTAAAATTATTTTTTAATTATTTTTTAATAGAGTTTTTATTATATTTTTAAACATAAACATCTATGGAAGACCATAACTTTTTTCTCTATGAAAAAATGAAGGAGATAGCATACCTCTCTCTCTCGATCCAAATATTGGTTCATAGAGAAATTCTTTTATTTTTTTCCTTACAAACATAGGCGTACCTATCCTTAAATACTGATGGTGTGGCTTGACCATTTTAATGCCTGGCTCACTGTGCCATGAAATGAAAAAGGTTGAAAAAGGTCTAGGGTGACAGAGAAATAACCTTACAGAGTGGGTATTGTGACAAAACTGAAGCAACTAGGCCACAGTGATTCATTATTAGGCATTGGTGGCAATATTTTCTTTATTCTTAGCTGTAAAGATTTTCAGAGGTTCATTTAGTTCTAAAATTGCTTGTTTTGCAAATATTACATAATTAAATTGAATAAATTTATCAAAGATTATTAATTAAGCAATGCTTTGTATTTGTAAATGAAAAATAAAAATTGTAAAATTTCTTCCTTATATCTCTATTCTTAGTTTTAGAACAATTATTAACTTTTAATAAATAAACTATTTCAAACATTTCTGGAAAAATGTTGTCTTTATTCATAGATTTCTAAACAAGTAACCAACTGTTTAAGCTATACGGGCATCTCCCATTATAATGCAGGTGTTGGGGTCCAAGAAAGGCAACCGCATTACAACCACGCTGTGATAAAATTTAGCTATTTTGGAGCTGAATTAATATTTTGGGGTCCAGCATCCACCCGTGCTATAATGAACAGCGCTATATTGAATTGAATCTCTTTAAGAAGAAGTTTTGTTTTTCTTTAGATTTTTAATTGTTTTTGATAAATAATTTTGCTTGCCTGTTGGAAGTATTGGATTTGAGAGAATGGGAATTTCTCCTCTCCTTGCATTTACATTTATAATATTCATCTTGTTTAACTGAGTAAGATGTTTGTTGATCATATGAAACAGATTTATTCAGTCAAATAAATGTTTGTCATTTTTTTTATTGCAATTAAATTAGTTTGAATTTTTAAATTTTCTGAAAAAAATATGAAAAAACCCTTGAAAATTTAGGATCATTCAGCCCATCTCATTTAGATATTCTGTTTTTTGTTTTTTCTTTTTCTTCAACACAATTTGTTTTTTAAAGGCTAAGCCACTTATGCCCATTTTGTGAATACTTATATAAGCAGTTTATAGCAGCAAAATGTTTGCGATACAACTATAATTTTTCATGAAGTTTCTCATTATCATCTATATATGAATTGTAATAGGTAATTTTTTAATAACATGGAGTTTTTCTGCTACATATCTGTTTCACACTTATGCATGATCTTCAGGCGAATTATGTACTTTTGTTTTTTAAATTATTTTACTTGTTTTACATTGTTTTAAATTAAATGTACTTGTTTTAAATTAAATTTACTTGTTTTAAATTGTTTTACTATAGTGTTCATAATTAAGATCATGCATAAGTGTGAAACAGATCAGTAGCGGAAAAACACCATGTAATTAAAAAATTAATAATCTATGTTGATTTTATTCATTCTAGAGTGATACAATTTGTTATTATTGAACAGGAAAATAGTGTTTTCCTATGGAAAATTTGGAGAATAGAAAATTATTTGTGCAGCAGGTGTGTTATATTGATTTTATTTTTTAATGAACAGGTCTAAATTTGTTTTAATAATCTTTGTTTTTTTGATATTTATATAATTATCATTGATTACAACTTTTCATAGGAAAATGTTTTTTAATAGAAAACTGGTATTTTCAAATGTATAATGTCAGCAATAGGTGTTTAAAAGCAATTTAATAGCTATTTATGATGTGGCCTCTTCATTTGGATATCACATCTTGAAATGTTTACTGACAATCATAGAGTTTCTGAGCTTATAAAAAGTAAATGTTCAGAAATTTATATTTTTTAATAAAAGAATTTAAATGACTTTAATATTTTCTCAAAGTTGGCATTACCATTTTAACTCCACCATCTAATACATATTCTTTCTTTTTCCTTAAAATGTAGTCTAATGAAATTTTTTCTTTTTTTTTGGAGTATAGAAGGGATGGAAAAAGAATTTTGTTTACCATAAAACCTCAAAAGACTTAATAGTGAAATCTTTTTATATTTACACAATGAAACTAAGTAAAAAATGAGTATTTTTTTTTCATCATGAACCAATAACTGCTTTCACTGAATTTGTATCATGCATAATCCTCAGAAAAAAATTATTTCCTTGAAAATTGGCAAAAACATTTCATTAGAGCTTTTTATCATAATTGAAAAATATTACCATTCATTTAAAAGAAATATTTCCAATCTCCGTTTGAGAAATTGTACTTAGTTCTTTTAGACATTTTTTGAAATCAATAATTCCTTTAGTGTAACTAAAGGGAGATTACTAATGATGAATAGATTGATTTACACTGTTGCAGGATTAAGAGGTATTGATCTATTGGTGTTTATTTGCATATAATTTTTAACATAATGTGGATTTCATGATATCATTTGTGTACCATTAAAAGACTAGATTTTCTTTCCAAATCACAATCTTCTCTACAAGATAAGCATTTTTAACCTTTTTTTTTAGAAATCAGATTAGATCTTGGCACAACATAGGGAAGGTGGTCCCGATTGGAATTCTAGAGTGTGAAAGTTTCACACCCTCACACACTCAATGTTAAAAATGGTGCATAAATAAAAAGAAATAAGGGAATTTGCGAAAGAAAAGTAGAAGTAATATATATATATAAATTATATTGTTATTGGTTTGAATAAATTAAATTGTTAAAATGTTTCGCCTCGCTTCATAAATGTTCGACAGAGCGCATGTGACGTGATGTCAGCTGAATTCCAATCAGGATCACCTATGTTGTGCCCAGATCTCTGTCGTTTTTTATCAGAATATAATCATTATACCTTTTTCTCATTCTTCAATATCTATCTGGTGATATATTTCGATGAATTTGGAAAGTCTCTCTGGATAGTTTAAATACTTGCAGCACAAATATTTACATTCATGCCAGTAAGTTAGTAAAACATGCGCTCACCTACATGATATTCTAAATAAGATTATTCTTTGAAAATGCATATCACAATATCTGCAAAACTGTAAATATAATATACTATATACATTTTTCTATTGCTTTTGAATAAACATTAAGCTCTTAATTTCAAATTTATGTGGAGTCTTTGAAACAATGATTTAAGTTTACTGCAACACAAAATCCCCATGCATGAGTATATGACACTGGTACTACCTTTTGTTTTCCCTGCTCGAAATCTGTCAAAAAGGACAGAAAAAAATGATGGCTAAAAATAGCTAATAGTGGCTAAAAGTAACTAGATCATTATCACAATAATTAAAATAAATAACTAAAGGTAGCTGGATTATTATCACAATAATGAAAATAAATAGCTAAAAGTGGTTAGAACTGATATCCGATATCTAAAAACAACCAAAAATATCTAAATTTAGATATAAAATATCCAAGTTGGCAACGCTGAGTTATGCCTTAAAATCGGACAATTTTGGATGTCCGATTCTTAAAATTTTAAATAGGACATCAGGGCTAAAAATGGACACAATGTCCGATGTCGGACATATCTGGCAACTGTGTTTGCTATAGACTTTGTTCACTAGCTCTTTGCTAGTTAGACATTAATTTTAAAGCATTTACCTACTATACAGAAAAACTAAAATGTTAGACATTTAAATGGTTAATACTGATTAGCATAAAAAGAACTATTTCTTTTGGTATATTCTCAGCTGTTGCTAATAAGACAAGAAGTGTAAGTTAGTTGTACTACAGCATGATAAGATTGTTTTCTTTTACATCTATGTTCATTGGATATATATTGCAGAATCACCTATAGTACATCCAGGTAAAATGTACTGTTAAGCACATACGATTTATTGGAACAACAGTACACATAAACTCATGTATACACTCATTTTACAGGTACATGAATGGACTGATTGTGGTAGGCATAAAGATGAATGAATCACCTAAAACCTAGATGCCCACTCACAGATTTTGGCTTAACCAGAGCATGAGTGGCATTCAATATTTTTACACACAGGACTTTCGATTACTATGTTAATACATATGTACATATAAAATAGATGTTTCTACCCTGAAACAAAGTAGATAAGCTGTACATAAGCTGTAGCTAAGCAAATTATATGATGTCTTTGATAAAAGTTGTATGGTTGATTAACAGTGTTTTTCTTAAAATATAGCCATTTAGGGAAGTAAATAAATCTTTACTTTATAAAAGTGAAGATTTTAAAGAAAGAAAAAGATTTGTTTCATTTGAATTTGTAATGATACAGGCATCCCCCAATGTAACACGGTTCGTTATAGCTCAGTTTGTGATATAAGGCAGGTTAGTAATGGACCCTAACATTTTTATCTATATTATTGCCCATTTGTACAAATAAACAAGAATAAAACACAATTTCCCTTTGAACCTGTAAAGCCCAATATTTCGGGCTGAGAAAGTCCAAAAAAAAGCTTATAATTTTGGGTATCCAGCATTTACATAGCACGCAAGATAATCGCCTGAATTTTCATAGCAGAAATAGCTATTTCCTAGCCACATTTTATAGCCAAAACAAAACAAAACGATAAACTCAGTTTAATCTGTTGTCGCTGTTTAAGTAAAGACGTTGTTTGTCAATGATTCTGCGTGAAATCGACACGTGGGAAATTTAAAAATCTGGCAAAAACCAGCATATTATTTGATTTGATTTTGCAATGGCAGCTGATAGCAAATAAGAGTTTTATACATCTTTTATCATTAACAGCACAGCTACAATTTATCCAGTCAGAAACTACAAGTAATATCCGTTTCAAATTGGTATTTGTAAAACACTGATCAAAGTAAACTTATCAAAAGAAAAGATTGAGCAAAGCAGAATGATTGATTTATATACTTTTGTATAATAAATGAGGTACAGGAAAGTAATAAAAAAGATTTTTATCTCTCTCCAAGTACGGTGACCAGGCCTGTGCACCTAGAGTACTGTGCACAGGCCTGGTCACCGTACTTGGAGAGAGATGAAAATCTTTTAGATAAAGTCCAGAGACGAGCAACTAAGTTAGTACCGGAATTATAAAGTATCAGTTATGAGGATAGGCTAAAAGTGTTAGGTTCAGCATCGTTTGAAAATAGGAGAGATTGGGGAGACTTAATAGAAATGTTCAAGATTATGCGTGGTTTAGAAGTAGTAAACCCTGATGTATTTTTTACTAGGATGGGGTACAAGGGACTGAGAGGCCACACATATACGGTAGAAGCAAATAGATTGACTATCAGAAAATTCTTTTTTAGTAATAGAGTAGTAGGACTTTGGAATGGATTACAGGAATATGTAGTGCTATCAATAGATGCAAATGATTTTAAGAAGAATTATGATGTTTATTACACCACCGCCCTAGATATTGTGTAAATATGATTGTTATGATGTGTGCTTGTATATACATCTAGTATTTCACACTAAAATAAAATGTTCTAAAAATGTTCTAATAAAACATTTGTGAGATTGTACACTATGTATCTTTGTGCTGAAGCTAATTTGTGTTGGATGGATTTCTCTAATTAATATCCTCTTTTGACACTTGTTGCTTGGCATTTGTCTAGAGCAGGGTTACCCAAAATGTATTCACTTCTTCTGTAGCCTATTGTCAACCCTTCCACAAAATTTCATTGAGATTCATTGAGAACTTTTGGAGATATTGTCATTAGTGTATACATAAATGTATGGATAAAAAAAACGGAAAAATATCTCTCAATCAAAAAACATTCCTGGATCCGCCCCAAAATTCAACTCTTCCTTACCCCATTTCCCACCTATCCATAACATTTCATTGAAATTCATTGAGTACTTTTAGATATATCGTGTGGACAGACAGACAGAATACATATACCTCCCCAACGTCGTTGGCATAGGTAAAAAGGGTATTTTCTATATCAAAAGGTGATTACATTTAAAATTATCCTAATTATTAAACCATAGTCAGTATTGGTATTTAACTTAATTCAATGAATCACTGAAGAGTTTTAACTAAAACTTTTGACATGATTTCATGCTTGAAATTACTGCAATAGAGTGGCAAAGTCTGACATCATCGGCATACTTTTGGTTCCAAAGTCTTATAATATTATATATAAAAATCACACTTTTTTCTGTCTTCGCCGATTTTTTTCATTATTTCAACTGCAATTTTGCACAATTTTCAAATATAGGACAGCTAGTCAGAAATGTTGGTATGTTTTAGTCATTTTATCAATTTTTTGTTTTTTCCCTCACATACTTGAAGCAGATGCCAACAGACTTTTGACAACAAAGCATTTTGTCGATAAAACTGCGCAAAATTTGTAACCATGTCAATTTTATTGTAGTAATCTTTGTGTTATTAATAAGAAGAAAGATTGTAGAAAATTTTTGTCTAAAAAATTATTTGCTTAAACAATATAACTTGGACTTATGTATTCGAAAACTTTATGTTTACACTTTAAAAAAGGAGTAACATGATAGTTAAGTTAGCATATTTAGCCCAGAGCACAGAGACTTAAAATTTCACCATCAGTTAAAAAAAATGAGTCGATTTCAATAAAATTATCAGTATTCATTTTTGAATGAATTTTGTTATGAAAAGGGTATTTTATAAGAAAAACGTATGGAAATATTTTTCAAATTGCAGTCGAAATAATGAAAAAATCGATGAAGAAAGAAAAATGCATGATTTTTTATATGTAATTTTACAAGACTTTGGAACCGGAAGTACACCGATGACATCAGTACTTTGCCACTCTATTAAAGGGTTAAGAAAATAAGACATTTTAAAAATTAATTTTTATCTAATTTGAAATTCAAGATACACTACTCTGTTGCTGAGAAGTAATTCGATTCATCACATCTGAATTCATTTCCAGCAACCACTGATTAGAGAACATATACATTACTAAGACACAACATCTCCTCCTCCTCCTCCATCTCCAAGGAAAATAGATGGTTACAGATGCCCCACCATTATAACGTGGCTATTGGGGTCCAAGAAAGCCAACTGCGTTATAACCGAGCTGCGATAACCAGTTAAAAATTTAGCTATTTTGGAGCTAGATCCAGCTATTTTGGAGCTAGGTTAATATTTTGGGATCCACCATCCACCCACATTATATCACAAACAGCTCTATTACGAACTGTGTTATAATGGGGGAGGCCTGTATTAATATTTATTAAGCTTAGCCCTTTAATGGTCCTGAAAACCAAAGTCATCTCCCTTTAAATCAAACTTCACCTCTCAATGGATTTCAATGAAATCTGTGTGTAATGGTTGGCAATGGGGTAAGAAAGAAGTGGTTACATTTTGGGGTGGATCCAGGAATTAGTTTTTGATTGAGAGATATTCTTCTGTTTTTTCCCCATACATTTATGTATATGCTCATGACTATCCACACAATATCTCCAAAAGTTCTCAATGAATTTCAATGAAATTTTGTTGAAGGGTATGCAATAGGATGGAAGAAGTGATAGAATTTTGAGGCAGATTCATGGGCAATTACCTTCCCTCCATTGTAGTTATATGTCCTCAGCACATAATATCACCAAAATTTCATGTCTGTCCACACAAAAGTCCTCAATGAATTTATATGAAATTTCATGGAAGCATGGGCAATGGGCTACAAAAGAAGTGAATAAATTTTGGGGCAGATCCATGCACAATTACTTCCCCTGACATGGTGCTCATCAGGGTGGAGCTCCTTTGCTTTTAAATAGTCTCCCACCTAGAAATTCATTGGATTGGGGAGAAAGGGAAAAATCTGATAACATATTAACACATTGGTAACTATTTTTAATATGTTCTCGTAAGATCACTGAAATTAATCGAGCCTGGTCATTACCCAGATGGGTGACCATCTGGGAATACCAGACGCTGTATGCAGCAACAAGATTGTTCTGCGGCCATCTCAGCCTATGCTCTGCTGCCAATTAACAGAACATTTTGCCAAGCTATGATTGGACTGTGCATCCGGTCCTTTCTCACGCACATGTTGCTCCATGAAAGACACATGACAGTGGGCTTTCCTAGGAGCCGCCATACTCGTATGATTGAGTGGCAGCGATCATCATCATTTTTAATAGAATCAAAAAGTTTACATTTAATTCGAATGCTTTTTTGTTGCAAATAAAAACTGCAATGTGCTGGTCCATCTTTCTTTTTTTTTATGTAGTTTTGAAAACTTTATGTATTTTTAAAAATAATTAATTGATTCTTGTTTTTGAAAATACTTAAAATGTTAATTAGAAAATATTCTAATATTTGACTGTTGAGCAAATATAAAAAGAACTTTGCTTTTTGTTGCTTGTACTTGCTAATGATCTTATATTAATGGAAATTTGCCTTAAGTGGTTGAAGAAATTTTTCTCCCTGAAACAGTTCTATGCTTTAGATATTTCACTGGGTCAGGTTTAAACTATATTTCCAAAGAGTTCCATGAATCTGGAAGCAAAAAAGAAATAAAATTAAGACCCATAATTTTAAAATACGGAAACCTAAAAAGGAATTGTAACTACTTTTTTTATTGGCTCACCGTAAGCTAGCCACAATTACCTACTTTTGGCTGTGTTAACACTTTAAAAAAAATGGAAGCCTAAAAAAGATTAGGTTGCATTTTCTTTTTCTCTCTGACTAGAAACCCAATTTGTGGTGATTTTTTCTTCTGCAATAAATACATCTATACTAAAAGATACAAGTTTAACTGTTTAATTAAATAATTTCATGTTTTCAGATTAAATATCAGTAGGCCCTATAGGCCTTCCACAGGAGCTAGCTGAAAATCTGGCCAATAGGTCTGGTTTTCAGCTAGTATTAACAATATTAGTTTCATTGTCTGTTATATCTTGCTTCAGATTTTAGATGATTTAAACTGTTATCTTTTGGTCTGTCTCCCAATAAGGCAGTTCATATTGTAATAGTGTTTAAAATTAATCCATATTTATATTCATCTCTGGCTGAGATCATTTCTTATTTCTTTCATACAAGAAATTCTGCAGTTGATTTTCATAATCAATACTAATCTAATCAGGAAGTTATGTCTTTTTTTTCAGGCAATAAGTAAATATAATTATTAAAAAAAAACAAAACTATCCTATTGATATTTACTAAGGTCATCTCCGTATGGAAATGAGGCGATAGGATGATTGTATTATACCAATGTTTCAATTAGGGATGACTGGCCTGCCATGCCTTGAAAATCAGCATTTGAAATCCTCATTCATTTTTTATCACACGCACCCAGGCCAGTCATTATTGAGCATAGTGCAGAGATTGGTTTCCTCCTACAAGGACTAACAGGATCGCCACGGGAGGCTCCCTGCATGATCCCTAGCTGCTTCCGGCACTTGGTATACTCAGTTGGTCACCCATCTAGGTACTGACCAGGCTCTACATTGCTAAACTTTAGTGATCATATGAAGACTGGTGTATCCAACTCAATATACTGAAACATTAAAAAAACAAAAAACTTACAGTTGGTAAACTTATACTCAGTGTTTTGCATTAAAGTTTGATAAGCTAGTGTAATTTGTAATATTATACCTTTGTTTATATTACCACACTTTTCAGAGAGCTATTTAACCCACAAAGTAAATTCTTTTTTTTTTTATTACTGAGAAGTAGTGCAAAATAACATATGCATAGTTTAATATTGATGGTATTAGTTATTTTTACATGGTTAAATTCAAAACAGTCCAATTTAGCATTATATTTACCCCTCGCTAAAAACTTGATAAGTTCTTGAATTTTCAAAAAATATGTCAATTATTTGCAAAGATCAAGTTAAAATACAAATTGCTCAAAAGGATTTTTTTTTTCATTCAATCATACGTTATAACCATGAACGGGGGAATATTGATGGATTATGATCATATAACTCTTAATAGAAAGAAATTATTATACTCCGTGTCTCATTAGTAACCACAGAAAATTTGGTGTCCGTAGCTCTTGCTGTCCTTGAGTTATGTGATGACGGACAGACATTTGATGAATTATAGTAAGATTTCTTTAGTATTTATTAGATTTTATACAGTAAGGCTTATTTAGTAGCATTTAATTATCATGATTTCTGTAATAATGTATGAATCTAATTAGAAAAATATTTGTAAATGATTATTAAAATTGAAAGCATTTTACAACATAAACTTTCTTCTGTATAATCTCTTTCTATTAAGAGTTATATGGTCATAATCCATCAATATTTCCCCATTCATGGTACGCCCCCACCTGAAGTTTGCTTCCTGCATATGGTGTCCTAACCTGAAGTACAACTTAGATGCCATAGAAAGTGTTCAGAGGAGAGCCACCAAGATCATTCCGAGATTGGGAAATATATCCTACACTGAAAGATTAAAACAACTTAATCTAGAAACCCTTGAATACAGAAGAAAACGTGCTGACCTACTAGAGGTCTATAGAATCCGGAACAACATACATAGAGTGGATACTGACATTCATTGCTCCAAATTCCTTGATAACAAAATGCTGACTTCATCTATGTGCAGCAAAACCAGGACACAGCCATAAACTACAAATTCAGACTTTCACCAGTGTTAAAAAAAATTTCCTCTCGGCAAGAGTGGCAAACGCATGGAACATCCTAAGTGAAAAGTCGGTCACATCTGAGAATATCAATATTTAAAAAAAAAATCTTTGTCCTGATATCAGACATACCAAATGTAACTATCATTTTTCTTATTAGTTTAAACCCAGCCCAAATACACTGAATCTGGCTTAATAACGCAATTAACTGCTGTAAAAAAAAGTCTATTTCAAGTATATTCAAGTATATATCTATGTTTATGAATCTCTTTCATTGGAAAATACTAAATACTCAGCTGTGCTGTTTAGTAATAGAGATACATGTTCCAAAGATCCATGATCAATATGAACATGATAATTATGTGTAATTTCAAGTATATTCAAGTATATTCTAGTATAATTTATGATTGAATGAAAACAATGAGCAATTTATATTTTAACCTGATCTTTGTAAATTCTGGATTTAATTCTGGTATTGTGACTTATTTTGCAAGGGCAAGTGAGAAGAAAAAAGTGAGAATGGATTTGCTAATAGGATTTCGATAATTGCTGAGGGTTGATGTGTATGAGAAAGTAACTTAGTGGAAAGGGGACATTGAATCCTGTACTAATCAGTGCAGGAAGGGACTACTTTGACAGCGACAAAAGCCAGCAAAATAGATTGATGGAGGAAGGATGCAATCAAAATCTTCAACCAAGCATTCACTGTAATAATAATAATGATGATGGTGATGATGGGAAACGGAGAGCAAATGACAATGCAAGCATTATTATATAGATGTTTGAAAAGTTGTTGAGAAAGGTTTGGAGCAAGAGTACATTGGCCAATATGTTGCTGTCTTCTTTTTTCCATCATTATTTTCATGAATAATTATCATAATGATAACACTGAGTACTGGCGACATATATATGCTCTAAAAGGAGGCCGGTAGCAGTGTTGCCAATTTAGTGCGTTTCACGCTAGATTTAGCAAGTTTCTTGTTTTGGCAATGCAAAAAGCACTAAATTAGCACGTTTCCGCCTAAAACATTCTGGCTGTTTTTGACAATTTTCTGGCTATTTTTGACCATTTCTAGTATCTTTTTGGTGGTTTTTAGCAATTTCTGGCTATTCTAAAAAGTTTAGCGCCTTTTTAGTGCTTTTTGGCAGTCAAACTAGTGTGAAAATATTTTTTGAGTTGGCAACACTGGCCGGTAGTCCGGAAATGTTTGGAAAACACTGCACTAGAAAGATCATTGGAAGTTATTTTATTCTTTGATGAAAATAATTTTCATCATTGACAAAAAGTTTTTCAAACTAGTTTAACTTTCTGCTAGTTCCTTGCGGTGGGCCTAAATGGGCCCTTTGGACACGATAAGATCATGCCACTCAAAACCCTGAAAGAGTATGACTAATTATCAGCAATGACAGATTATCTATCACTTGGGCCCCTAGGCTTTAGTCTACTCAGCCTAATGATTAATCCACCACTGTGTGGTGGTGAATGCAAACTTTGATGTGGAGGATTTTAAAACATCTGTATGAGAAGATATTTTCTATAGTTTTGGGAAGGGTCATTAATATTCAAATTGTTCTTCGGACGATTGAACTCCTTCTTGTTATTTGTGTTGTAAACACGATGTTTTGGCCGATCCATTCTTTGGCCTTCTTCAGGTGTACAATCTGAGTGTGATGGGTTAAACAGAAGTCATGTTTAAAGGGGATAACCCTTATAGCACAGGGCCCGGGTGTTTCTGTGTCTTTGTCTTGTCGGGTTTAGATTTGTTGAGAAGTGGAAGCCACATCGGGTTGAAATTCGCACATGTCTGGCTAATGCATTTAGTCGAGATTTTGATGTGAGCTGCCTAAATGAAGCAGTTCAATTGTCTGAAAAACCATTTGAATAGTTCAATCAATCAAGCAATTTTTTACATGTGGAAAATTATTGAAAAGCTAGTAACTATAAAAAGAATAATAAAACATCAAGTTTCATGTTGGTCTCTTATATTTGTTTTGAGTCTTTTTCACTAGTAACTATTTCATTCATTTTCTGTTTTGAAGACAAGAGTAGAAATGTTCAGCACCTCCTTATGACTTGAGTACCAACTTCCGTTCTTATCAGGTTGTTTTTAAATGAAGTGTTATCCCATCAAATTGTATGGCAGTAGCTGTTATTGGGTTGACCATTGTTAGCTGATCATGTTGACTTGTATTAGAAACTGTCAACATAGGTTTCTTCAGTTTTTAAGTGATTCAGGCTGGCTATGTATGTGCCATGCATACAGGCTGCACCAATGGAGCTAGAGGGCTGAAAATTTAAACATTTACTCCTTATGTCTAGAAAAAATGTTGTTTTTTAACCCCCCAAATAAGTTGAGGGGGGGGTCAATTTACAATGTAAGTTTGTGTTAAATTGTTCCCTTAGTTTGTGTCTGGCAGTGTTCATGCTTGTTTTTTGAAAATTCAGACTTTTTAGTGATCCAACAAAAGGCGAGAAAAGTAACTTATTCATTGATCACACCTTTTCCCAATCTTTTAATTGATCGCCCCGACATACCATGGTGCCGAAAAATGTTGGTCACATGATGGTTTGTATAAGATTGACTTACCAGAAATGCTGTTATATTCAATAATTATTGTGTATAAAACTGGTTGGAATGTTTTCTTTTTATAGATTGATAATTGCAATACATGATCAATCTTGTGTTAGAAGAGAAAATTAGAGTCTAAGACAGAAAAACAATTATAATCTTTCCTTATTTACGTATTGTTTTTTTTCTTCCTTCCATTCTTCAAGGCCATGAGGAGAAAGTGTTTTGTGTGCATAACTGCCCCATTTCTTGTGAAGTTCTGAAAGAGATTTTCAAGTGACAGATTCTGTGTTGACTCCCTGTTTTCTAAATAGCAAAGTGGTCTGTTTGATGAAATGAAAGTTTAATAGAAACTGTCACATGACCAACGTTTTTTGGCAGCGGTGTTGGGGGTGATCAATTAAAAAATTGGAAAATGATGTGATCAATGAATAAGTTACTTCTCTCGCCTTTTGTTGGAAAGTAATCACTAAAAAACGTCTGAATTTTCAAAAAAAACAAGTGTGTGTGCTGCCGGACACAAACTAAAAGACCAATTTAGCATAAACTTACGTTGTGGGGAATTTTCAAAAAACAAAAAAAGTTTTTTCTAGACATAATAAGGAGTAAAATTTCAGCCCTCTAGCTCTGTTGGTGTAGCCTGTACGTGCGATACATAGATAGATAGATAGATAGCCAGCCACACAGAATCATTTAAAAACTGAAGAAACCTATGTTGACAGTTTTGGTTGATGGTCTCTAATATAAAAATTAATTTCTATGAACATTTGATGAAGTCATGTTAAAAAGAAGTGTTGAAACCCAGGAATTTGCAATATTGAAATTGTCTCTAATATAAAAATTGCAGTAGGATTGTTTCAGTTTTTAGAGTTGGCAAATGCTTGCAAAAGGCATAAACCTTAAAATTCCCAGTTATATATCAGTATATGAATGCACATTGAGAGGGAAAACTCTAGTTTATGCCTTACAGGAAGAAATGAAACTACAGTTATGAAAAAGCAGTAAAAACTAATGGTGCAAAATCAAAAGCACAATTTACAAATTTGAAGAGAAGTCCACATTGACTCAATTTACATTACAGCTTGATTTATAGATTCTGTATTCATGAGTCATTAATTGTAGACTCATGCTCAGGAGAGTGTTAAAAGAGCATTATCTGACTGATCTGATCTCAGACAGATCTTTCATAGATAATATGATGCATAGCACAACCAATGCATCCGTTTCCGGCTCCTTTTGTTCTCTAGAATCATTGGCCAAATATTTTATAAAAGGAGTAATTGACCAAATCTGAACTGTGAATATAACACGTACTGAATCTGGTTGAGGCTTTTTAGTGCCACTTTGCTTTCAAATTGATCAATTATTTTCCTGTAGATAAGTCTTATAGAAGAATATGTACAAATCTATTCAGTTTCATGGATAAAAAGAAATAAAACAAGTCTGGTTAATCACTCAGTAGAAACCGTCATGTGACCAACATCTTTTGGCAGCATGGACAGTTTTGGTTGACAGTTTCTAAAAATTTGAGTAATCACAATATTCATTTCTTGCATATTTTTCTATGAAATGCCCTGTTACATAAATAAGCCCAAGAAAACATTTTAATCAACCTATACTTATCATTTCAGTATGATTAATCCTTTGTTTAGATTGTAGATGCTGTTCATAATAAAGAAGAACTCATTAGCTAAGAATAAGATTGATAGCTAAATACTGATTTGGTAGAACTGAACTGGAACTCTTTTTACTTTCTGATAAATGAATGAATGAATGGCTTAGCTTCGCGAACGTAGATTTTGGGGATGGTTTTCCAGAACATTACAACCATAGATAATGTATGTGCAAATAGCGAAAGTTTCTGTTTCAAAGAACTTGAACTAGTCATCTTATAATTTTGAATTGTTTGATTAATTTTTTTAGTTAGGTCAGAGGTTAATTAACAGTTTATGTTTAAGTATTGAACGATATTTGAATATCCTGGATTTTAGAATTAAACAAATAGACTGATCATAGTGTGTGTAGAGTGGGGAAAATACTTTTCATGCTCTACTCTCTAACCAGCTGGTAAAAGAATAGATGCTTCAGCAAATAATGTCAGTCATCTTTGTCTTGTATTCCAGTATGGGACCAGGGGCTTCTGCCACCACCCTTCCAGAATGGGTGGGGACAAAAAGATATATTTGGAATATATTTTAGTGGCAACCCTGTTACATGATAAGAGAGAAGGTCTAATCCATGGGGGATCAAATGCCCTGTTTACGCTGTTACATGATAGTTGAAAAGGCCTGATCCCTGGGGATCAAATGCTCTGTTAGCCCCCCATGGACGCCCATGTATAGGACTGAATTTTTAAGCTTTTAGCTGACACTATTATTTCTGATATATTATGTTCTGCAGTACTACTTATGCACTATCCTGTTGTTATTGTTGTATTGATGTTTTTTTTGTATATCTGGCTTTTCAATGCTATTTGGCTACTACCCTACATAATAGTATAGTTAGTCAGTTCTAAATTTTACTCTATTTGATATTGATTTGAGTTGTTGTTGCATACTGAACTGTATTGTTATTATTAATTGAATCTTTTGGTTGGTGTATGTGCCAGTGGCATAGCAAGGATTCTCAGCGCCCGGGAGCCAAAGAAATTTTGCTCACCCCCAAAAAATGTTTGGATTATTTATTTTGTGACTCATTACCCACTAAATGATAATAACATAAAGAATTAAATACCACATTACATAGGCCTAAAATAAGTCACACTATAACATTTAATTAGTAAATGGAACTAAAATATTATTTATTTTATTAAACAAATTTTTTTTTCTACCCAGAAAATCAAAGTTGTGACTTTTCTAGGTAGCTCAGGGTAACGCTACATGGTGATGTTGTTCTGTGACTTTTGTTCCAGGATTCTTTTTAAAATATATTGTAGACTTTGCGCCCCTTCACACTTGTGCCCGGGGGCGATTGCTCCCCGTCGCCCCTTTTGCTACGCCACTGGTATGTGCTGCCTTGCAAATCTTTATTAGTTTTCCTGACGGTTACATAATCTTCATTGTATTATGGCTTTGGTGATGTTGTGCAGACGTCCTGTTTCACCCTTGTTAATCCATAGACATTTCTATGAATATGATTGGGGGAAAAATAACTTCAAATATAACAACACAGGAAAAAATATGTTTAATATATTTCTCCTTGCAGAACACAACAAATGAAAACAAGATTATTTACACTGTTTATACATGAAAAAATAGCTGCCACAGAAAAGATATTCTGATCTATAATACAAAACAAATGATGTAGTCCCTTAGTTTGACAGGGCTTTTGGGTTCACAGCATTAGCACTCCTCCCATTGGATGCCTGTATAATAAGGTTGTTCGGGGACCCAACCAACATAGAACTGGCCATGGGAAAAGCGTGGAGAAGTCAGGTTAAGGCCAGCAATCTTGAGAGATTGTCCTTGTGCCTTGTTATAATCTTATAATTTTTGTGTGAAAACATTTTTTATGGTTTCACAACATTTTACAAACGAAACAGAACAAAAAACTTTTTTTTTAGTCCTTTAAGTTCTTGACAATGAACATTGATGTTTTAGTGTATTCTTTACTTTTCAAAGTATGATTTGATCTTGCATTGCAACTATTATTCAATACTAGCTGAAGTACCAGTCTACGCCAGGTAAGAGATCAAGACTTGGATCGCAGCTGGTTATAATTACTGTAAAACAATTCCTTAGTACTGATGGTGAGCTGGTAAGTGTTATTTCTATCAGAGTCAAGTTATGCAAAATTTTCTAATGCAAGTTATTACGTTACACCGTTTTGCACAGGATAAACAACTTTTAAAAACACAAATATCTCCGGGTTTATATTGTAGACACAAATAGTTTTGATATCAGAATGTTCTACAATCTTTCTTCTTACTAATGATATATTTTTGGATTGACAAATTTAACAATATGAATAATAATATACTCTATTACTACAGAGCATCTTGGAGCTGAAGAATGCAGAAACATTCTGGAAGCAGCATTGTTATAGTACAAAAACACTGGAAATGCCATTGTTAGAGCCCCTCTTTTGCAAACAATAAAAATCATTCCCCATGGTCCAATAAGTATCCATACCAAATTTGGTAGCTCTACATCAAACCATTCGACTGCCTATAGAGGACAAACAAACAAACTCTTCGCAATTATTAATATGGATCTAAGACATCTGATTTTATTTCCATTTCCCTCAAGTCATTTCTATTGTAACCTTTATTTCTTTAGTTTCCATTTAATTTATAAGAGTTTTGTTTTCTTTATTCTTGTCAAACAGATACTCTTCTATTATTTGCATTCAGCTTTTATTACAAACTTTACTCTTGAGTCATTTGTTTACTTCTGTAGTTCTTCATTGTTCTCACAATCAACCTTCCTTCAGACATAGACAAAGGTATATGAAAGATTATGACAATAGACATTCTCTTCCTACCAAGGTTTATGCTTAGTCCGGTCCAGTCATTTTTTACTTCTGCCAACAAAGTTGGAGAGGTATATGTATTCAGTCGTGTCAGTCTTTCCGTCCGTCTTTCCTCAAAAGTACTAAATAAATTTCAATGAAATTTTGTGTAAGGGTGGGCAATGGGGTAAGTGGCTAAATCTTGGGGTGGATCCAGGAATATATTTTTGATTGATAGATATTTTTCTATTTTTTTCCCATGCATTTATGTATATGCTCATGACTGTCCACATGATATCTCCAAAAGTTCTCAATGAATTTCAATGAAATTTTGTGGAATGGTGTGCAATAGGCTATGTATGTGCTCCCTGAGTGCTTTCTAGTTGTATTTGTGTTCTTCTATCCATACGTCTATTTTATCTGTTTGTTCTATTTTGGCAGATTTGGGTTTTTTTTCTCTGTGGCGATTTTATTGTTTATAAACCATTGAAATTTAAGCATATTATTGTTTATAAATCATTGAAATTTAAGCATTTTATTGTTTATAAACCATTGAAATTTAAGCATTTTATTGTTTATAAACCATTGAAATTTAAGCAGTAAATTTTCTGAATCATTTTATGACCATCTAAATTTATTAATGAAAGATGTTCAAAGAAAAAAGAAAGATATAATTAGAATAAGATGAAGTTGTTGATAGAAAAGGTTGAATTGTTAGTCACTGTTGTGATTAGCATCCACAAAAGCTATCTAATATGTAGACTCAATGGTAACATATTTTGAGAGAAAAAGGGAGAAGACAAGAAATAACATGGATAATAAAAAAATAAATTTATTTGCACTTTTCCTATCTGTAAACCATTAAAAATAACAAATATATCTTAATTTCAGGCTCTGCAACGAATAAAGAAAGCTTGTTTCTTCCTTTTTCACAAGATAATAGTCCCACTAAGTCAAGGAATATCAAGAATGTCCCATCCTAAAACTACTGAATGTTAATTTTTCATGAATGAATGAAAAATCTAAAACTATCTGCTGATTTTCTGTAGAATATGATTTCTATTTTTGCTACTAAAGTTGAGGATATGCTCTTTTTTTATCTGTCTGTTTTTTACAGCTTACGGAAACTAAACTAAATGGTAAATTTGGCTTGGCTTCCATCTTGAGAAATTAGTAATCACAAAGTTCCGGAGGTCTCAGTTAATAACAGATAAAGAGTCTATTAGGAGGGGAGATTTATTAGATGATATGCCAAACACAACTCTGCTATTGCTGTATTTTGGGAACTCCGACTTGATACTATCTACCTCCAATCATAATGATATATAGCACTTCTTTGTCTACAACATAACCTTTGTACACTTAAATATTTGTTTCATTGATGATAACGGTATCGGGACAACAGCCCTCCGATACAATTGCCCCCATAGAACAACTGCCCCCAGATAAATTACTCTTGACAATTGCCCCCCATAGGACCCCCCCCATAGA
>VCCN01002209.1:2247299-2295844 GCA_006491835.1 Architeuthis dux | reverse complement strand
TGTGCATACATGCATGTCACTATATCTTCATCTTTCTCTTTTATATACTTCCTTTTGCTTTCAATTTTTCCCTCAAAAGAATCAACTATTTCATGTTGATATTGAAAGATCTTTGGGCTTTATCAATTTTTCACAAGAAAATTTGCAGAAATCTTTCTTTTTCTGGCACTAAATCCTGTTTGAGTTTCTGTTCCTTTCCAACTTATTAAAGTCCTAATTAATATCTGCAGAAAAAAGACTGTTGAACTTCCACTTGTCTTCTCTCTTTCCTAGATATCCTCTGGTCTGATTTGTACAAAAATATGAAATAATTGTCTTTTCTTTCCTTTCTGTCATCTCTCTTTTACTTGCCTGCACTTGCACTGTTCCAGTCGCTTTAGCCTGTTCACCATATTCCATCTCCTTTCAATTTTCACACTTGTCACTCTTCTTTATTCTTGCAACAATTTTTCTCTCAAGTCTTTTCATCTTTCATCATTTTTATTATCTTTTCGGGATCAGACTTTTTTTAAAGCAAAATTTATTCTCAAATATTTTCTTTAACTTTTTAGAAAAACATTTGCAAGATTCTTCTTTATATCTATTTGTGTACTTTCTTACTTTGGCTTGAAATCTGCTACAAACTAAAATTCAAAAAATTCTCTTCTTTCATTTGGTTAAAAGAAGGGATGTATCTATACATTCATTCGGTTATATATGTGTGTATGTAAACACTTCGCTATTACATAGTCTATTTCAGCTAAGTTGGTTCGATTAAATTTTTCCTTATTCTAACAATTTATTATCTTAGAATAATGGGAATATCTCATTTTCTTTTATTATTTGACCATATCTGTTGGCTTTTTGTTCGATCAAAAACATCTAAAATTCAGCATGTGCATATATTTTGTTTTCTTCAAAAAATTGAAATATATGAAATTCACTATTTCAATGCTACAGTCTTCAATTTTAATGTTATCATCTGTTTAGTTCCAATTTTTTAATCTGCCGTTTTACAACTGTAACTCTTATTATAATAAATATCAAATTTGACCATGAAGAATTATCTTTTTTTTCTATTATTTGTTGATAACATTTAATTTTCCCTCCTTATTTCATTTTGTTCAATTTCTTCCTTTCTTTTCCTTCTCTGTTGAGCTTAGCCAACTGACTTCTCCATCAAGTCTAAAAATGGTCACTGTGTGGTTCTGTACCTACTTCCTCTATTTCACTGCACCAAACTGCTTTGAGGGATTGGTCTTTCAGTCAAAACATTGAACACTTTGTCTCCAAGGAGATCCATCTAGTGGTGCTATTTAAAATAAAACCCTTCATATACCAACTAAAGATTAGGCATAGTAGTAACAGCAGCATACCTATAGGAGCTTACTACTAGTCATTGCTAAGTGAAAATCAGACTCTTAGGTTGAACTTAGAACTGAATCCGGTTAATAGCTGAATGAAACTTAAATATCTACTATTTCTATTTCTTCTTCATTTATCTATTACTGTCCTTATTTTTGCTTGTGGTAATTTAGATCTCTATGAAGTACCGATCTATATTTGTGGCACGGACTTAAAGGGGAGATATGGATCAGTTTCAGCAATATGAATACATTAATGAAATCAATGAGCACTAGAGAAAAGAAGAGATGGTGAACAAGTGGTTTTAGATGTTCAATAATCACCCCACATACTCACGCTACTGACCACCAACTTTCTATATCATCTCATAATTTAAAATGATGAAATTGAAATTAAAGTAATTTTGTGGACAACTGTTTTGTGTGTTTGTTTTGTTTATTATCTCTTTAATAATTCAATTTAGGTTGAGTAATTCCACAGAACACTAACTTAACTCTTTAAGTATTTACACTTTTACATTTCAATGCATTGTGTATTAACAGTCTAGTATTAGACATGATGAATCTATAGTTAAATTCTAGCGCAACATGTTTTCCTACTGCTATTTTTTCTACATATTTATTACATATTTGAATGTACTTGAATCAAAAACACATTAATGATAATATCTTGAACGTTTTTATCAGTTGACAAAAATCTTAATAAATAATTGAAGTAAAATCTTTTTTGTTTGTTTTTAGTGCAGTCAGTATTTCATTCACTTTTCTTGCACTTAATTATTTATTATTAGTTTTTAAGTATTTAATTATTTTTAAGTATTTAATTATTTATTATTAGTTTTTAAGTATTTTAAAAATGTAAAAATATTGATTTGCTTTGTATGATCTGTACGTTTAATACACTTTAGTTAAATAATTCCACATGAACATGCAAGATGATAATTTAAAATGTTATTCAATAATCTACTTCTTTATATATCAATATTATTCAAAATTCTGCTGATTTTTTTTTTTTGCTACAGGTATGTTCCCATTTATATTTATTATTAACTAGTACCTGGGTTGTCAAAAATAACGACTGTTTTATCAATTATATAGGATTACTACTGTATTTACTCGAGTACAATTCGATCTCGAATATAATATGACCCACTTTTTGTGTAGCTAAAAATCAGTAATATATGTATATATGCTATCATTTTCTTTTACACTCAAGTAATGCTACCGCCAAATTCTGACCCTGTTTTTTTATATTAAATTTCTCGCATTATACACGAGTAAATACAGTAATCATAAATAGTTTTACTAGCATTGACTGGCTGGAGAGGGGAAAGGAAGGAAGTAGAATGAGGGGAAATTTAAATTAAAATGTCATACTCCCCTTTCCCCATGACAGCCGGACCAAGCAACCTGCACACACTGTGTTAGACTGTACTAATGTTTTATTGTAAAAACTTATAAATGATACAGTTATTGGAGTGAAAAAACAATTATTGACCATAATTTTGTCATTGTCTCTTTTTTTTAAATGCTCCACAAAGGTTATTAGTTCTGTTTCATTGCAATTTATGTTTGGTGGGCTTCATTCAAAGGAGAATAAAAAATTAATTAAAAAATCCTCTTCATAAAACCGTAACTTCTTTATTGGCTGAGAGTTATTGCATTCAACTAGATCAAAGGGCAATCTGAAATTGAAATAAATATGAACTTTTTTGAAATTGTTAAAATTAATATTTCTAACTTTTCTAGACTTCGATTTTTCTTCATTTTCATTTTCTTCAGAGTTTATCAAAACAATTTGCATATATTCGGATGAGATAGATATAGTAGTTAATAAACAACTTGGTTTTAATTAACTTATCCCGTTCAATATAAAGGATTTTAAAAATCCATTTTTCATAAATGTATTATTATTAAATCCTTGAAAAGTTTTATTGAAAATATATCATAAAAATTTAGCATGACTATATATTTTTGTTGCATTACATTGTATAGTAGTATTTTAAAAATCAATTGATACTCTTAGCTTTATTAACAGAATTCAAATATTCAAATAATTCTTCAGACAATTGTACTCCTTGTTGTTTGTATTGTTAACATGATGTTTCAGCCAATCTATTCTTCGGCCTTCTTCAGACATAATCAGCCATTCCAGATTTTTCTATCTTGCTCTTGATTATGGCTTTTCTGCACTCCGCAAGCCTGACTTTGAGGGGGTGGCTTGTTTCCCCAGTGTAGATTTTTCCACATTTGCAGGATAGAAAAATCTGGACTGGCTGACCATGTGTGGAGAGAGAAAGGCGATCACTTCTCTTGAATTTCTGGGAGGAAGTCCAGATTATTGTTGGAAACAGAAAAATCAAAGAGGCAGCACATATCAACATGTTGACTGAATGTATTAGTCAGACAAGTGTGGAGTTCAACCTGATGTGGCTTCTGCTACAAGGACAAGATATGGAAACCCAAACCTGACAAGGCAAGGATAAAGAAACATCCGAATCCTACGTTATAAGCGTTGCCTCCTTTGAAGTTAAAAACTTCAGTTTACCAAATAACACTCAGATATTACACCTGAGGAAGGCCGAAGAATGGATCAGCTTAAAAGTTGTGTTAACAACACAAAAAACAAGGAGTTCAATCGTCTGAAGAACTATTTGAATGTTAATGACCCTTCTCAAAACTATAGAGAATTCAAATAATCATTCACTTTGGAAAAATGTTATCTACTTTAACAAAAATTAGTAATATATATCATGTTTGTTTTGGTTCCAAATTAATGCTGTATATACAACTGTATATATAAATGTTGAAAACCAGAGAGTGGAAAAGAAAAGGTGAACTCCAATGTTTTCTTTATTTCAGGAAATAATACATTATTTAAAGTAGAAAGCACTCAAGAGAGTGCATACCTCTGCCAACACCATTGTCGGGGAAATAATTCATGGATCTGCCTAAAAATGTAATCACTTCTTCTGTGGCCTATTGCCCACCCTTCCACAAAATTTAATTGAGAACTTTTGGAGATATTGTGTGGACAGTCATAAATGTATGTAAAAAATGGGAAAATATCTCTCAATCATAATATTCCTGGATCTGCTTCAAAATTTAACAAATTCTTCCTTGCCCCATTGCACACCCCTCCACAAAATGTCATTGAAATTCATTGAGCACTTTTGCAGATATTGTTTGGACAGACATGAACTTTTTCCGATATTATGTAGTGTAGACAGACAGACAAACAGAAAGACGTGACCGAAAACGTATACCTCCCCAACTTTGTTGGCAGAGGTAAAGTAAGGGCTATTGTGAAAGATTCAGATATTAAAGAAAGTCATTTCATTTTCAGACAGCAACTGAGGCATTTCTATTTCTCCTTTTTTTCTACTCCTATTGAAAAATTCATTACTTACACATATTTTCTATTAACAAAACTTAACTAATAAAAAGAATATACGAATTTGCAGAAATCTTTGCAAAGAATATGCATACTGAAATATAAGAATAAAAATGTTTGATAAAATGGGTAACTGGACAAATCGGCTGTGGACAAGTCGGCCTGGACAGGTCAGACCTGGACAAGTCAGCTGCGGACAACTTGGCCGCCAATATTTCAAACCCGGACATTTCGGCCACGTTTCGTTTTTAAGGTGAAAATGACGATGGGATTTAAAACAAAATAGAATCAAAATATATAAATCTAATGCACTTTACAATAATAATAAGTTAATTTATGTTTGTTGTTTAGTGTTTTATATCTTTTTTCAACTCTTTATAGCTAGTTTTTGTTTATTTTCTTGTAATGATATTTTATCTTTTTTCATTTAATTAAAATGTTTACCTTTACGATCTTACTGATCGAATATTTGATAAAAAATAGAAAAAGATTTTGTTAAATAGGTTCAGATTTTATGGAAGGGGTAAATCTGGATGAGCGAACTTGTTGAAAGGGTAAATTATACAAAGAAGGCTCAGAACTGCTGTTTTAGATATTTATTACTTGCTTCCAGAAAACAATATTCATTAAATTTCATTTTCATTTGTCTCTTTATTCATGGAAGTAATTTAAAGTATGTTTTGTTCAGTGAAAACACCTACCCTTCTAAAATTCAATCAGTTTTAGACATTCACATTATGAATTCATTTCAAGTTTTGTCAACAGCTGACAAAGTTGTCTTGAAATATCTTTCAGGTACATCACACATTCACAGGATTGAATAGAGTAAATTGCTTTTGTCATTCTCTACTCAGAGTTGTTATTTATAGGTTTTATAACTAACTGGCCAGAACAAATATTCTATTGAAGTGACTGAATGATTTCAAATTATCAGAAAAATAAAATATATATATTACAAACATTACTGAGAAATAAAATTGTTGCTTAGTGCACATATATACAGCCAGTACTAATGCTCTACACAAGATTACCTATATAGATTGATGGTTTTCTTGGAAAGTTTCCTCTGTCTTGAACATTGTAACAGATTATAACTAGCTGAAAACCCACCCTACTGGCAGGGTTTTCAGCTAGATTTCTACTTTGTATGGTTAAACAAAAACATAAAGATTCGGTTTAGCTAACCTGACAGACACAAAGTAAGAGTCCGTCTGCTATTTGTAACCCATTTTTCAGGTTAAAAAGTGAAAAAAAGTATATAATACCTGGTGTGGGATATACATACTACATACCCATGCTAAAACATAAAAAGTGAAAAAGCTTAAGCGCCTTTGGTGCCAGAAAGATATTCAAATATGAGGAAAGAAACCTTACTGTAGCATATCTTTATATCCAATATATAGTCTATAAAGTTTTAACTTCTAGTACTAACGATTTAACTGTTAATGGCTATCCAACCGCGTGTGTTGGTGAAGCAGTAGGCCCCCCCATCTCTGTTAAAGTTTAACAAAGAGGAAGGAATGTTTCTCTACTGCTACTCAGAGGGTTAATAAAAATTCATGCCTCCACATACAGTGCTCATCGACCAAAATATGGCCCTAGCTCTGCCTGCACTATCTCTTTGCTTCGTTGGTTTACATGAATGGATGCAGGGTTTTGGGGTTTTCTTTTTTAAATTTCAAAATGTTTTTTTATTGTTTTCACTACTTAACATTCAAAGTCACAAAAATCAATTTCAACATCTAGTTCTGGCTGATGATCAATGTTGTCAGTGGTTGCCTGATTGCTACAGTCAATAAGACTGCACTTGTATCCATTCCATTCCATTCGCCAAGCAAATACTCTTAGGCAACTTACATCTTTTGGAACACTTGCACACTAGTAGATCGAGGACAGCCTGAGGAACTAGTAGACCCTCCATTCAGTCTATAGCTAGTTGTTTTTTTCCCCATTACTTCAATCAATCACCAACCTCTTTCAATTGGAGTTGATGTACTTTGGTCTCTTTCTAGACTTCTCTTCCAGGTTGCAGCTTGATAATTTTCCCTTTCTGCATGTTATTTTAAAACAGTCTAAGCATGCTGGCAACAGATGACTTTCAATTTCTCCTTGTTTTGCACAGAACAAGTGGTATCTTAATTCATTGATGTTGATTGCTGATTTTTTTTATTGAGTAAAAGTAACATGTAAACCTTTTCAATTCTACCATTAATGTTTCTGATAAGTTCTACTCTGATCCTAATCTGCAAAATATATATTATTTGCTCATTCACTGATCATCTGCTTTGGTGCAGTAACCTTTCCTTTACGTGCAAAAGTACTGACAACTGTCTCAACCGGTGAATGCATGCAATCAATAAAGGCATCACAAACATCTTGTCCAACATGAGCTACTATTTTCTCAAAATCAAGAAGTTTTGGTTCGTTTTTGGATCCACATTTCTGGAATGTGTTTTTGAAATGAAAGGCATAAGAAGATATACTTTGCAATAACTGGTAAAGTTGTTACTGAAATTTTATCATTTATACATCAAACTGTATCACTATATAAGGCACTCCAATGGTGGTATGAAAAAAATATCTGAAAAAGCTTTACATATAAAAAATAGCTGACAAAAATCGGTGTCAAATAACCATGTTTTGGGGGCTATTTGGCACTCTACCTAAAAACCCCAATAAAATTGTACCTGTGTTTTTACCATTATATATAAATAACAATATTATTAATCCTAAGTAATTTTCTCAGCCGTATCATGTTGGTCGATATGAAACTTGGTCCAGACCTTCGGGTGAACCATCTTCCTCCTCCTTTTCCTCCTGCTACTACTACCACAATTAGTAATGTTAAATATCAATTTTCCCAGCCATATCATGTTGGATTGATATGAAACTTGGTCCAGACCTTCAGATGAAATATCCTCATCTTCCTCCTCCTCATGCTACTACTACCACTGATGATGGACACATAGTTGAACTCATTAATATTGCATTTTCTTGTAATGTCGAACCCTAATTGTTCATGATTCCAATCTTTATTATTTATGTACTTGGTATTTAGACTGGAGAAATAAAAACCCCAAAAATGAAACAAACAGTGTAGAAGCAAATTATTAAAATAATCAAAAAGTGCCAGCAAAGTGCTAACAACAATATTAATAATAATAAAAAATTGTGAACATAAAATTACTAGATTTGAACTGATTATTCCTATGTCACAACATATCAAAATTATAAATGTTTAGAGCCAGTAGTTTTTTCTCTACAGACCTTAGCCGGGGGAAAATAAAATCTTCCGAAAACAAATTTTTTGTTTTTTATTTCTTTCTCAAATAGTAATTGCAAGTAAATGCGATAACTAGAACTCAAAATATAACCAAGGTGATTGTGAAGGTAGGGAAACTTTTCTTTTTTGATTGCCTTAAAAATTTTGTAACAAATATTAATTAATAAAAAAGGGTGCCAAATAACCCTGCAATATGGTATCTACTGAAGATAACAATACAGTATCTTTAGCAGCATGATCAGCGTGTAGTGAAAAACAACCATCTGTTTCTTCATGCGTACTTCTTAATTCATGCATCTCCTGGATACTGCCATTTGGGATTTTGTAGCACTTTTCTTCACAGGTTAAAAACAATATTTTATTCTTCACTCTTTCTGTGGACTTTGTCATTTTCCATTCTATCATCAAGAATGAGATGAGACTTGTTTTTTGTTTTTTTTAACATTTTATTTTAGTATGAAAAAAGTATACAATTTGTATATACAAGCACACATCATAACAAGCATATTTACACAATATCTTGAGCCTTAAACCTTTGCGGTGGTGTAATAAACATCATAATTCCTCTTAAAATCATTTGCATCTATTGATAGCACTACATATTCAGGTAATCTATTCCAAACTCCTACTACTCTATTGCTAAAAAAGAATTTTCTGATATTCAATCTACTTCTATTTGTTTCTACCGAATATGTGTGGCCTCTCGGCCCCTTGTACACACTTCTAGTAAAAAAATACATCAGGGTTTACTACTTTGTCTGATTATCTGTCTTTCAGTAATGTTTGTAACTTTCATTCCAAAATCTGATCCTCTCGTTTGCCTTTCACTATTTCTAATTGGTAGTTCCTGATGTCTGTCAAATACAACATAAATTCTTTGACTTCCTGAACCTTCTTTTAAATTCATGTGGAACAAATCCCTGGCAACTTTACCAAAGGTTGTTTGATCACCTTTTAACTTTTATACAAGATGCATACCATCAATAATTGTGACAGGATGCTGTGGAATAGATTCAGCAGTGGGTACATCCTTTTCCAAACTGACCCCCAAAGTGGCTTTATTAGCCTTGTGAAGTAGCCCCTCGGGTGTTGCTAAAGGCTATGATAGTGTTGCCAAAGAGTAAGATAGTACTCCTTTCATTGTAAGATTAAAGGCTTTTGATGTTATAATGATCTTGCCAAATAATGCTCAGCTTTTAATATTACTGTTTTATCTTTACATTTGGTTTCTTGTTTTATGCACATTGAACTGAATGTTCTAAGTTTAGATAGTGTCATGTGGTCACAGAATTCTTTTGCCAAGGAATATTTTCAAGTCTCTCCTCCTTGAAATTTTCTCCAACTTTAAGTGCATTCAATAAGTCCCTTTTCACATCAGCAGTAGCTACATTCCCTGTAGAGATGATTACTAATTAATTTTCGTTTACAAAAGGATCTATCCAGTTTTTAATAACATTTACCACTGATAATAATGAATGTTCATCATTTTCCCTTCTAGTTGTAAAAAGGTCTGAATGAAGAGAGCTTGAACCATCTGAGTCCACATATTCTCATGTGATGTAGGAATGTACTTCTGTATTCTGTTGTTATATAATATCTTTTCACTGTTCCTGATTTGAGATAAAATCATAAAGTACCTCCCTGTGTCTGTGTATCTTTTTTTACTGTCACTTCAGAGGCTTGATCAATTTGGTATGCGTCCAAAGGTGTTTTGTTCAGACATTTGAACTGAGAATTGTCGTTTCATAAAATGTTCATACACTTCAGGGTTGTCTTCTTTTAACTGTGACATTTGGGCATAGTAGACTGGTAGATATCTTTCATAGTTGATATTATCATAAGAAAAACATCATGGGATCATTGACTTGATTGCAAATAGGTGGAGGGTTCAGTATTCTCCATGAGATACATGTAAAATATTAAGCAATGACCCCTCTACCATGTCAACATAAGACTTCCAAAAGGCAGACAGGTATCCATTATCGTGACGTAGATGATCTAAGAACTTATTCCATAGGTTTAAGACAGCTTCAAATTCTGAATAGCTAAAACCAGATTTAAGAGAATCCTCTTTAACCTTTATAAGAGAAAGGGGGGATTGAGAGATTATTATTGTTTGTCTTGATGTAATAGAATCAAGGCTACCATTTTCCCAAGATTTTAGCCATCACAAAATACCAAAAAGTGATTGTAATATCTTGTCTTATAGATTTCATGTCTTTCTGCTGGATTTTAGTGTCATAAGAATTGTTTTGTAGAAATGTTACAATTTAATCTCAGCAAAATCTCAACTGTCTCTAAACATTTTGTGGGTGGGGCTCTCAGAGTAAAATCACTTTTTATTAAATCCCTAAAAAAAAGATTAGACAAGTTAGCCTTTCTTTTGAAATCATTTTTATTAGAAAAAGAAAGGGACGTTTTATTTCAAGTTTTGAATTGTCACTGGCAACATCAGTAGTAGAAGTGGAGAAGTAAATTATCTTTTTTTTTTTACTATTCTACCTTATTTTTTAACATTTTCATCAAATAGAATAAAGTAGCAAAACAAGTCTCCAATAACTATTATTTAGTTTAACTCGATCTTATTAGAATTGCTTTTTACAACAATACTCTTTGTTAATATACTCTTCAACTACCAAAGCAACCAGTGCTAAAAGCAGAAATGAAGAAAATAACCCTACTATTACTGAGTAGTAAAACGAAGATGGCAGGAAAATCAGAGAAGACGTAACAGAATGATGAAGATGGCATGGAAAATCAGAGAAGACATAACAGAATGATGAAGATGGCATGGAAAATCAGAGAAGACGTAACAGAATGATGAAGATGGCATGGAAAATCAGAGAAGACTTAACAGAATGATGAAGATGGCATGGAAAATCAGAGAAGACGTAACAGAATGACTACAGATTGTACTCCACTTAATCATTGTGGCTTCCATGGCTAAAATGGTTAAGGCAACATCTATGAAAAACAGGCTCCTGATGTGTGAAATGCAGGTTCAAGTCTTGTTGGAAGCTACTTCTCTATTTCTGATTTTGTGCTGTTTGCTCTAGTGTGTGAAAGAGTCTATTGACGCTGAGTATATTGTGATAAAAAGCAACAATGGAAGCTATGCAAAGAGGTTTCATTTGGTTGCATGGGATAACTCATCATCTGCTTCCAAATCCAAGGATGTGTTTAATGACAATGAATGTCCTACAATGAATCTGGCTCTAAGGATTAATTTTTAAGTACAGATCATTCATCATTAAGTTGCAAAGTTTTGATGGTCAAGCAGAAACCAATGTTGCCAGATATTACGGCTATAAGCCTATGTTGAAGAATGAAAGTAATCTGAAATAAGAATAATAAAAGGTTAAATAATTCACTAAACTAGAAAGTACTCAGAGAGCACATACCTCTGTCAATGGCATTGTCAGGGAAAGCAATTGTGCAATCAGGGAAAGCAATTGTGCGTTAAGGAAGAATTTAATCACTTCTTCCTTAACCCACTCTTCAACAAAATTTCATTGAAATTCATTGAGTACTATTGGAGATATTGTGTGGAGAGACAGATGGAAAAAAACGGAGATCCATTCATTGATGAGTTTTCCTATTTTTATGTTAATGAGTAGGGGAGGGCGGTGATACTTTGGCCACTTTTAAAAAAAATACAGCTGCTGCTGAAATATATTTCCAACACTATATAAATAGAATTCCGTTAGGGAACTCTCTCTTCGCATCAGGAAAAAATACTATAATTGCAGTGTGTGAGAATATGTTCGTTGTTTTTGGCTCTTACGTGGTCAGCAGTGACTGCAAGTCATCCCTTCCAAGAAGCCACTCCTGGCAGTAGGGGAGGGCACTGATACTTCGGCCATTTTAAAAAAAAATATTTCTAAAAAATCAGGTTGAATCAGTAGTGTAATTGTGTTGATGTTAAAATGTAGCCTTATCATTTGGCTCTTCAGACAGATAGTATCAAATCCTTAACTCCTTTCAGTTTTAAGCTACAGTTAACAAAACACAAGTTTGTAAATCGTCCATATCATTCATTTAATGATAGGGGAGAGCAGAAAGTTCACTTTCATGCTTTTACTTTTTATGGATGTAATTTCTAAGGAACTTGTCTAGTAATCCAGTTATTATTAAAGATAGAATGATGCATTGACATTTACACCTGGAAATTCTTTATAACTTGTTTGGTATGAGTCGGCCATGGATTGAACCCACAACCTACTGATCTGGAAGTGAGCACTCTAGTACTATGCCACTACTACTGATTGTATGCAATCATTAGATATAAAATTTTCATCAATGGAAATTTATAAAACCTACTTAAACCTACGTGATAGTTTCTATTGAGTGACTAAGCAGGCCTGTATTTAATAAGCCTGTCATTGCTAACTATGCTTTGGGCTCGCTAGCAAAGAATACAGTATTGATCTGTTGATGAATTGACATTTTTAGTTGAACAATGAGTTCCCTGTCTTAACGTTATACAATTCAACAGTTCAGACTGTCTTATTGATCAATGCAGTCAGCTTAGCAAACAATACATCAGACATCCAGTAACCAATTTTTCTTTGTGGCATTTGATGCTTCTTTCACTTTAACAATGATAAATTGGTGTCACGTTAGAGACTTTTAAACCCTTTAAACTGGCCTGAACTGCTATTAACACAGAATAGTGATATTGACTAATGTGGCCAGTATTAAAAAACCCTACTTGACCAAACATGAAACAGACAAATTCTAACAGATGAAATAAGCTGCAATCAATCAAAATGTGTTAAAAACAGTAACTTTTTATTACTAGTTGAAATGGCCTTTGGTCCAATAAGAGATAAAATCTGCTTTTTTTTCAGGGATGCCTTACAATGCACCGTCTCGGCTACTTAGAGATCACAGACAGATAAACGGAATTAGACTTTTAGTATTATATAGATAGATAGCTAGATGAAAATTAGATCATTATTGTCAAAATATCCAATTGAAATTATCAGCACTGCAATGTACTGGGATTTCACTTCTTCAGCTTAAAATAGAAAGTCCTTATTTATTTTTGAAAAAATACAAGATTTAAAAAAGAAAATGTGACACAAGGTCAAAAGGGTGGAATGGGGGAAGGTATTGGTCTTCTCTATCTTAACTTTAACTTAGCTAGTCTCATTTGCTGACCCAGTTGTACTTTATTATTTCTTTCACCCTCACAGTGGGAAGCTATTATACCAATAGTGGCACCCCAAGGCCAGCCCTGATTGGTTAATAATCCAGCACTATGTAAATCACTGTCATTCAAGAGCCATCTACCTTGATATACTCTAAACAGCCAATCATGAAGGGGGACACAACTCCTATTAACTTATAAATAGTTAACAATTATTATCAGGGTGAGTGCAAATACAGACCCCCATACTATTATTATTCAGTTGCAAATCACCCGGACTCGTTTTGCATTCTTTAAGTTAACGCGTTTAATTCAATACCACTGGCTACAACACTCTGGTTTAGCTATTTAGAGATCACATGATAACATGATGAATAGAGTCAGATTTTTAGCATTAGATAGAAATAGGTGGAAATCAAATCATTTTTATCAACTTGAGTTCAAACACTGACCTCACACTATTACTTTTAAAAATCTTTTATTTGTTTTTAGGTTTCAAAAACTAACTTGCTAAAAACATGCTCCAGCATCCCATTAGTATACACAGCAAATTTCATGGGGATATGTTATGTGATTCCTGAGTTACTCTGTCATATACAGACAGAGATTTGGTGAATTATAGTAGGATGGTAATGAATTTTGTAATTAACAAGAGAATTACTTTATAATCCCTGCAGGTCTGTCTCAGAATAGATTAAATAATACCAAATACCAATGTTATTTTGATATAAAGGAGAAATTAAAGCTGTTTCAATTTCCATAAATGAACTCCATAATTTTCTAATTCTAAATTATCTCCATACATGCATTTATACATTTGAAAATTCTTACTTTTTAAAGTGTTTTTTTAAGAATATTAATTTTTTACAAACTAAAACAGAGCTGTAGACACAGGATGGGGGGGTGGGTGGTCACGTGACCCCCCCCCCCAAGAATTTAGGACAAGGCATATGATCGAGTTCTCTTTGCACTAACTAAACTATAGCCTTCGGTGCCTTTGAATGCTGAACAAGTTTTTATATGGAAACATTCCAGTTGTGCACTTTGCAAGCCTGTTAGGGTGAGTAAAATCAAATCTTTTAGGGGAAAATGGAAATGTGCTCCTCCAATCCAAAAATGACGTCTAAGGCACTGTAAAAGCAAATCTATCAGACAATGCATTAATATTATTTTTAAAATGATATAGTATATTTTCTAAAAACACAGAAAGTTTTTAAAAAAAATGACATTTGATCTTTAAAACATAGAATATTATTACGCATTCTTTTCGCTGCCCAAATAAAATTCTTTTCCAAATTGCTATATTATACTCTTCATAATTCTCATTTATTTATTTATTTTTTACTTAGTACACAATGTGTAAATAACAGGGAGTTGACAAAAAAAAAAAACAAGCGTGAGTTAACAGATGACAATATTTTTTGATTTAATTTTCTCATTTGTACTATGTAATAATTATGTTATTTGCAATGTTCCCCCAAGTTTTTAGTAGTCAGTGTGCGTAAAAATCTTATCTTTTTTATGTGACAAAAGCATGTGTGCACTGAACGCTTGTGCAAATGTAAACTAGAAAATTCTCCAGCATCTTTTGCATCGCGGTTATACAAACAGATAACTTCAGTTTCCTGAATCATATAAATATTTATCGCAGCTGAACGTTCATGACCTCCTGAGCTTTTGGTGCAGCAGTTTCTACTATTTTGTTAAGCAAGTCAAATTTAAACAAATTGCAGCTTTTTGGGGGGGCACTTTATGCTCTTTGCTTGTTTTGAATTCGACATAATGAATCAATATTTAAACTCAGTAAGCTATCAACATACCTACATAAACCTTACAATATAAACACTGTCCGACAAACAGGACTGCAGCCATGCTGTACAAATCAGAACAGGAAATTAGTGAGGTGTAAATGTGGTATTTGAAAAAAACAGTTAGCTAAGAGATTTTTTTCAATAAGTATAATTTTGATATATTATTATTATACTTATAATTATTAATTACTACATAATTTTAGGTAACTAACCTTTTGTGTGCTCATTAATATGCTTTGTGTGCTAGTTGCAATAGATGTGTGCGGGTGCACATGCACACAGCTTAGCCGGAACTGTGATTATTTGTTGCCTAATTTTAGCTTGATTTCACAAGTAAAATATGTTAGAATTTCACAGTATACAATTCCAAATCAGTGGAATTTGAATCTCCACTCAATGACATTAATGTGAGAACGGTCTGGTTAGTCACTCAATAGAAACTGTCATGTGACCAATGTCTTTTGGGAGCATACCATGTTGGGGGTGATCAATGAATAAATTACTTCTCTCGCCTTTTGTTGGGCAGTGATCACTAAAAGAAGTCTGAATTTAAAAAAAAAACAAGCGTGAACACTGACGGACACAAACTAAGGGACCAATTTAGCATATTGAACCTCCCACTAAAAACATGATTTTTGGGGGAATTTTTAAAAAACTGACTATGTTGACAGTTTTGGTTGACGGTTTCTAATAATGTATGAAGATTCAAATGATTTAATTCGATTTAGCATAAACTTACATTGTAAATTGAGGCCCCCTCTAAAAACCTATTTTTAGTGCCAATTTTCAAACAAAGTTTTTCTAGATATAATAAGGAGTACATGTTTAAATGTTCAGCCCTCTAGCTCCGTTGGTGCAGCCTGTATGCATGATAGATGGATAGCCAGCCAATCAGAGTCACTTAAAAACTGAAGAAACCTGTGTTGACAGTTTCGGTGACAGTTTTAATTGATGTTTTCTAAAAATATTTTGTCAGAGGAAATAATGCAACAAATGCCTGAAAATGTTGACTCCTCATTTTGTTACTCATAAAATCCAGGTTTGTGGATAGCAATGAATAATACACTCAGTGTTGATCCCCGAGTCTTGATTTTCCCTAGTGTATCTTTCTAATCTAGAGAAACATTTATAACTTGCATTTGGTCAAAATGTATTTAATTAACATTTTTCCTTAATGTCTTTCTGTCTATAGAGAGATGTTCATTATTAAATCAAGTTGTAACAAACAATTGTGAGAAAGGTCTAGTTAGTCAATCAATAGAAACTGTCATGTGATCAACGTCTTTTATTTAATCTTCAGACTGATATATTTCAAATCCATCACAGAATTTTAAATTTGGCTATTCCCAATGTTATTTTACTATTCTTACATTCAATATTATCAGACTTAATGAACAATAGATTAGAATAATGTATTTGAATCCATTTTTTCTGCAAGTTTAGTTTGATGATGGATTTCAAGTTATTTGATCATTTTGGTACTGAAGCTACTTAATTTGGTCCCAAGACCATAGCAATTTGGTCTGATGATGGATTTTAAGTTATTATTATCTTATCTTAATGTTTTATTTTCTAAAACTATTAACATTAAAACTTCACTGTGCTGCATTAAGATGATGCATACAAATAGGAATTGATTAAAATGTGAAAGAGCAAAAATGTTTTTTTAATTATTTAATCTTCAGACTGATATATTTTCAATCTATCACAGAATTTTAAATTTGGCTATTTCCAATGTTATTTTACGATTCTTACATTCGCTTATTGTAGACATTTCATGGGAGTTCTTTCAGCATCTATTTTTCTCATTAAAAAAAAATATTTCCTAATCCCTTACAGGCTAATTTTTAATTGTGTAGCTAACTCCACTGGCACATTGGTTTTAGCAAGCAGAGTTAATATTATCTACAGCATGGTTGCTGTTTTCATCCAGGTTTGCTATTTCGTATTTTTCAAGATCAAAATTGTGCAAATTTGGTACTGAACAAATCTATTTGGTTCTGAGAATAAAGATTTGGTACTGAAGACAATTTACAAAAGATAACAATCCCTTACACAGGAATGATATGATACAACATAAATATACATGAACAATAGATGAAAAGGTATTTTAATCTATTTTTCCTGCAAGTTTAGACTGATGATGGATTTCAAGTTATTTGATCATTTTGGTACTGAAGCTACTTAATTTGGTCCCAAGACCATAGAAATTTGGTCTGATGATGGATTTCAAGTTATTTGATCATTTTGGTACCGAAGCTACTTAATTTGGTCCCAAGACTATACAAATTTGGTCTGATGATGGATTTTAAGTTATTTGATCATTTTGGTACCGAAGCTACTTAATTTGGTCCCAAGACCATGCACATTTGGTCTTGTGCAGCAAAGGACATCTGGCAACCCTGTTTTCATCTCCAGATGAACTATCAGTATCATTATCAGCATTCTCCTCACCTGATGCACTTTCATCTTATGATCTATTCCCATCATTATTTGACCTGGAGGAATCTAAAGCACACCATCACTTTCACCTGAGTTCACCTCTTCCAGTAGACCAATGGCTTCTTTCACTTGAAATGTTCCTTATTATGTCAGCATGGGAGCGGCTATTTTGTTTTATGACAATCATTTCCTGTTTCCACATCAAGTGTTTTTCAAACCATACTCGAACCTTTCTGGTTAGTCACTCAGTAGGAACCATCACTTGACCAATGTCTTTTGGCAGCATGTCATGTTGGGGGTGATCAATTAAAAAATTGGAGAAAAGGGTGATCAATGAATAAGTTACTTCTCTCACCTTTTGTTGGATCACTAAAAGTCTGAATTTTCAAAAAACAAGCGTGAACACTGCCGGACACAAACTAAGGGAACAATTTAGCATAAACTTACATTGTAAATTGAACCCCCCTCTCTAAAAGCTTATTGGGGTGGGGGTTTAAAAAAAAAGGAAACTGTTTTTTCTAGATATAATAAAGAGTAAATGTTTAAATTTTCAGCCCGCATGACACATACATAGCCAGCCAGCCAGAATCACTTAAAAACTGAAGAAACCTATATTGACAGTTTTGGTTGACGGTTTCTAATAAACTTTTACTGGCTGGTAGTGGTACCTAACAGTCATTTATTACATGGAACCCCCTTTTTTATGTACTTATAGGTTATCTTTAGTCCAGACAGGTCAGACACACTCAGCAAAATATGACATATATATATATATATATATATATATTTCAGTTGCCAGACAACTCTTGATGTATAAGGTTTGTGAAGGTCGAGAGGATGCTAAAGATGATGAATGATGTGGACGCCCATGCAAGTCACGAACTAGCAAGAATGTTAAAAAAAATTGAACAAATCGTTCAAAATGATTAATGACTCAGCATCAGAATGATTGCAGAAATGATCTGTGATAAAAAGACAATTCTTGACTTGCATGGTAAAATAATTTTGAAATTATACCACTCCCAATGTGACAAATTGTACAATTTTTCTTGAATACAATTAATCAGAAAGGTCTGAAAGAGGAAGACAGTCAAGATCACTGGTTATTCACAGTCGCATCATAGACATGAGGTGTTTAAGAGGTAACATCCTATCACTTGAAGTTGAAGGATTTGTAAATGTTGGACTACAGCTTTGAAACTCATTATTCTTTGTTATCTTCTTAAACATATCATCGAGGCAACATTGTTTCATATGCTTTGATCTTTGGCCACTTGGTGTGAGAGCTGCAAGAAGTTCAAGTGTCCGCTTGTAATTTTGTCTGGATTAAAAGAAGCACTGGACCATCCAATGCCAAAAAATAAGTGTTGTACCTGTATTTGGAATATTACTTTTTGATAAACCTTTAAAAATATTAAGCTGTCACATACATTTTTGTATAATTAAATTTAAAGTCTCATAACATAAATCTAAACTCTATATTTCACTCCAATTTCTGTTGTTAATTCTAACTTCTAAAATACAAAAACTTGTTACTATAAATACTATTAGCATTTTAATTATTATTTGCTACAAATACATATTCTTTGTTTTGAGGAATATCTAAGATTACATTTGAAGTAGTAGTACTTGAACTTAAAACATATGGGAAAAGTTTGACAGCCAAAAAAGGAATAAAATCTATCATCCTGTATGAAAAAAAAGGTACAAGCCTGGTTGCTGCAGAGTCAAACTCCACTCCTATTCTGACTGAAAATAATTAGTACATCTTTTGTATTGTATGTATAATAAATATAACATTGTAGCATAAATTTTTGTAGATATGCAAGACTTGTCAGCTTGGCTCAGTCAGTGAGAGAGTTGCCTACTGATCACATGGTTGTGAAAATCAGGGAAATGTTAATTTTATATATCGGATTGGTTTAATGTGATGGGACAGACAAACAGTGAAGAGTTTACCTTAAATTGGGTGAGGATTGTTGTTCTTGTTGTTATGAGGGGCTCTGACTTGGACTGGAGTTTGACAAAAACGGATCAGGATGTGAGTAACAGGTGCAACTTTCATTTTGTTAAGAACAAAGCTAAACTGGTTACTCAAAGGTGTTTGAATTCTAAAGACTGAGAAAGCATGATTGAAATACTGATAAAATTGCATTTGAAAAATTCCAATTTCTCTTGCACTGTCAATGCAACCTATTAAAACCTTTCTTATGCATTGATATGACTGAAATAAATACAATCCACAACTGACATTGTGATCCATGAAGATGAAACTTTGCATTGCTAATCATGGTAAACTGCAGATATAAATAATATGCAAATTTGGTAATGATTTTCGCAGAAAGTCTTATTCATTATTACCAGAAACTAGAGGGATTTGATATTCATCATTGTAATAAAGATTTGTTACATTGACCTGAAAATGTGTTGAAGTCTTTTTTTAACAGTTTTGACTATCTCATTTATAGCCAGTATTATAAAGATCTTTTAAAATCAAATTATGGAAAGATTCTCATAACCCAAGAGTTGATAAAGATTTCAGTTTTCAATCAATACCATTTTATCATTTTAAAATTTTATTTCTTTTCATCATAGAGTGATTGTTTATAAATCCTGTAAACTGATTTGTTTTTCTGAATGAAGATAATGTCATTACAATTGATGTTACAGTTTAATCTAATTCTTACAATTTGATGAAGCTGGAAGATAAGAGAAAAATAGTAAGTGTAAAAACTGATAAGATGAAAATCTGATACAAAAATGATGGTACGGTGGATGTTGAGAAATAAAATTAAGATATTGGCAAAAGGAAAAGCTCTTATCAGTTGAAGTTGAATAAACACTGCACCTAATATGTTAAGGATAGCTCAGAGAGGCATAGCTGGGGATTTGGGGTCTCCCCCTTCATTGGGGGCAGGGGTGGATGGAGCATTTTCAACCCTCCCAAGCTATGCGTCTGCATCAAAGGTTGTAAATTGTCTCGCAGATTACCAGTGTTATCTTTGACCTAGGAATTGTGATGGAAGCATCATATCCCAAGCCACATATATGTATATGATAATTATAATGACATTTATTAGTTGAGAACCTATATTTGCCTGGCGCTGGCAACTGCAACACGAGCGGCTTAAATCGTAAATGTGAATAAAGAAACAAACTCTGTGCGGGGCTCGAAGCCGCATCCACCCTGGATGCTACCTTATACGCAGGTACTGCTCTACCGATTGAGCTAACGAAGATTTCATGGTAGGCAGGAGATTTTTAATCCTACACTTTGTTGGTTTCTCTACTCTCACATATAATATGAAATCAAATGATGGATAATTTTATTTTTGGAGTCTTTTAATCCTACACTACTATCAGATATAAAATTATCCATCATTTGATTTCATATATATATAATGTATGTATATGTGTATATTTCCTATCCGTCATCTTTGACTATGACTGATTTGCTATGAATCGAGTTTCTCCATCCTACGCCAACTTGAACCAGTCAGCTGTAGGTATTTGGAGGTCCTTCAGGTTAAGTTTTAAAGTGTCCTTAAATCTAAGTTTCAGTCTACAAACCAAAGCACATATGTTTTCCTAAAAATGGAGAACGATTGAAAATAAAATACAGAAGAACTTTCAAGAAAATCACAGACAGGCAGAATCAAACATTAAATGAGAAGGAAGGCCCAGCAGTATGAAAGAATTGTCTGCTCAAAACTGACTTATTGCTTGAAATATCTAAAGACACTTTGCTAAAATCAAGTTTTAAATGTTTATTCAAGGGATGTGCAGCAATTGTGAAAAGTCATGTTGAACAAGTACTATTATATTGAAAGTGCCTTATTGATTGAAATATCTAAAGATACTTTGCTTAGAATCAAGCTTTAAATGTTTATTCAAGGGATGTGCAGCAATTGTGAAAAGTCATGTTGAACAAGTACAATTATATTGAAAGTGGCAAATGGACTGGATTGCAGATTGGAAGATACCATTCAATAAAAAACAAAAACAAAACAAAGCAACTGTTCTAGTTGAAACTATATATTTTTGGCTGTTTTCTTTTCACCTAATCACTTATTATTTGCCCCAAGGATTTCTAACTGTAGTTTTGTAATTACAAATTTACCTCATTATCTTTTTGACAATTTGAAAATTTAAAGCTCACTTATCCGCATAAAGGAATATAAATAACATATCTTTTTTAGGTGTGCAGCTGTTATCTTAATATGAACTCCATTGCATAGAATTAGAATGTTTAGTGAGAGGATCAGATTCAAGAGTGATTGAGTTCACACAGTATAGCAGATGCTTTGGTTTTTAACTTCTAACTGAAAAGCAAGCCAACATACAGGTCTATTTTGAAATGTGTATGTGCATCTTTCTACTTTTCTACAAATAAAATGAGGGTAACTAATACTTTTTGCTTTTGACTTCATCCAGAGCCAAGTCACCCAGAAGAACTGTTCCATTTCACACTCATAAGATCCCAGCTTCTCATATTCCATAGTTGTGGAAGTTTGTTCTGTCACCTCATGTTCCAACTAGTTTCCTTCACAGTAAGCCTATTCTATACAGTAATACCTTGCTTAGTGCTCTAGATATTTTCCTAAAAAAAGTGCTAAACGAAACAGCGCCATACAGAGTCATTATAACATTGCATTAGTAGCACGTCCAGAAAACCTCTTTGTCTTGCAACTACGCTTCTAATCAGGGTCATTCTCATTATTTTAAAATTTATGATGTCATTGTGGAGCCTCAACAAAATGCAATGGATAAATGCTGTGTATCTCATCTAGTGGCTACTTTCTGGAGCTAGTGAAATATCACTAGGTGTCTACGTATATCATTGTTACATGATAAATTATTGTGTGTATGTCTATTCTCATACACATGGCAAATTAACCAAATTATATAGTTATTTCAGAGACTGTCCATAATGTTGACTTTTATCATTCCTTATTTATTTCAGAAAATTGAAAAGATATTTGAAATGAGTGCTATAGTGAATCAGTGCTAAACTGGATAGCATTAAGCAGGGTTTTATTGTATTGATATACATCCTAATAAATGCAGTAGAATCTTTCTCCTTCTTCCATATAAAATACTTGGATTTTACCAAAATATGATTCGAGTATTTTTAAAATTTGCCTAATACACTATAATTTTGGTCAATACCAGCACTGAAAATTCAGTAAACATTTTCACATCTTATATCTGAGTATAACTATGAGACAACTGTATTCTTTTTTCCCCCAATATCTGATGTCTATAAAAAATAAATTGTTATTAAAAGGAAAAATAATCTGATCACCAATCATATTTAATTATTATAAAGAATGTAAGCACCCATGAAAACATTTGCTGGTAATCAATATTTGTGTAACAAGTTAGAAAATGCAATTGATATAAAAGTTTGGTGTTCATTCATATTGTCCACAGAACATTGATATGAATAAACATTGAAGTATTAACAAAATCAACTCAGCATTTTTATTAAATATTGTTTACTGAGAAATATTTCTTGTTACTTTCATTGTTTTAAGGTTGTCCAATTAACTAATGATAACAAATATTTAAACTCTTGATAACATCATCAATACTAGTATAGTGTTAGTGATGTCTGTCTATTCCTATATCAATATCTGTATCTATTACTATATGTCAATAAATATATCATTATGTAACAATTCATTTAATTCAATGATTGTTTCTTGTAGAGGATGTTAATATTAAGTTTGATTTATTTTCAAAACAGATGAAAAAGTCTAGTAACAACATTCCCAATCAAATATGTATGAAATAATGATTAAAATGATGTCAGAAAAAGTTATTTATATAAATACATGTGAAAAATCAGTAAAATATCTACACCTTCTATTTTGTGCTTTAAGAAGCAACTAAAATCTTAAGGAAAACGTTTATATTTGATATTTTCCTATTATAGTCATGGTTCTACTGATAATCATTAAGAATTTAAAAAATAATTTTAGCAGCAGTGATTTTGTTTCATTCTTTATTGAAGCATGAAATACAGAAGATATTTGATAGATTGGCTAAGATCAAAGTGTAGTATCTGTTCTTCGAAACCACCATGGCCTCGAAGTTCAGAGAACCACAGCCCTTCGGGGGTCCTTGTGGCATGCTCGGGTATCGTCCTGGGAGTAGTTGCACAGGATATCTTGGCCAGCTGGTCGGGAGGCGATCACCATTAGCATACTCAGGATTTGTCCTGAAAAGCTTTTGGGACCCCCCCCCCCTTATCCCAGTTCTCGTGTCATTTGTCTGAGTGACAGGGATTTGGGATTCTCCCCCCTCAAGTCTCTAGTCACAGGGACATGGGTTACCTCCACCCCCTACAGAATTTGGCATTAAATGACCCACCAAGGGCCAATGTGCCGTTAAACAAAACAATCAATCAATCAATCAAGAGAAGATATTTGGTTCACAAATAGTTTTAGCTAACACAACAGAACATTTTTTAAAAAAACTTTTATTCTTTTCCCTTTTTTTGTTTAATAATGTCTTCAATTTGTTTCTTTAGAATATTAGTGGACTTTACAAAAAAAAAATATTGGTTATAAGTACTGAAGTTATTTGTATTTTGTTCCACTAAAATTGTTGGTCGCAGTTATAGAGTTTTATTTATGATCAATATTCGACCTCAGTAAATGAAAGTGGTTTACATTATTACTCAAGAGTATACAATGATGAAGTCTATAGAATTGGATAATTCAATAATATCCTTCAATTTATTTTTCAATCAAGAAAATTACTACTGGAAAGATTATTCTATCAAATCATATCAGCTTTTCATTAACAAAGATGTATACTCAATGTTATAAACTACTGATAGGATTATTTTGAAACAGTCATTAGTAATAAATTGCACTCTCGTTTTGGGGATTGGGGAATATGTATATCTTAAATTATTGCCCAAAATGTACTAAGATCTTTGGCAATACTTTACCAATCAATCATTTTATAGGAAAAGAAATAAAGCTTTTAAAAAATGTTAAACGTTTAAAACATAATTACTAATCGGTTCTAGCCTCAACTATAACCTTTCGAAAATTATTCAAAATTCATACTTATCAGTCAAAATACCTATAGAATCGGGAATTAGTCAAACTTGGAATTTTTTTTTTATTAAAGTGTTATGTACAGTATATAAGCATATTTTGGTAGTTATTTTTAAAAATGCAGCTTTTATGATATAAAAATTAGTTAATTTTTGCATATGACCCAACTGCTGAAATATCTTTAAAACATTCTAAGTTTGGGATGATTTGTTTATTGACACGGTAAGAGCATTATTTACTCAATGCTACCCACAACACTGGTTTATTGCTGGGTTTAGGTTATTCCTGTGTTCTGACAGTTATATATATCTATGTATCCGGACTTCACCCCGCCCTAACCGTTCATAGTAGAAACTTGAAATTCTACACATACACTTCCATCAATGAGTAAGGAAAATGTTGTTTTTTTGTTTTTTGAAAATTCATCCCCATAAACACGTTTTTAGAGGGGGGGTTCAATATGCAATGTAAGCTAATGCTAAATTGGTTATTAGTTTGTGCCTGCTTATTTTTTTTAAAAATTCAGACCTTTTTTGGGATCAGAGCCCAACAAAAGGCAAGAGAAGTAACTTATTCTTTGATCACCCCTTTTTCCAACTTTTTAATTGATCTCCCCCAACACAGCATACATGGGTGGTGGTGATTCATAATTTCCCTTGGAATACTAGTTTTCTGTACTTTTGAAAAGTCTAAAAAGTAAAATTTAAAAAATATGGTAACATTGGTATATGGTAAATAGGAGAATGGAATAAATGGATGTAACATTGGATAAAGAAAAAAAAAACCAAAGAGAACAATGAACAATGTTTTTAGATAATTTTTAAAAGTATCAGAAATAAACTGTCCTCCATTTCTTATATGGACAACTCTTCTTTCTACATCTACTATTTGTTTTACTGATTTCTTGAAAAACCTTCTCTACCCCAACAAGCAAATGCCCTATGTTCATCCCCCGATGTGGGTGCTATGCTATTCCCAGTTTCATTTGTCATTGTCCACAGTATTATATCAGTGTAGTGTTTAGCTTATTTGGAAAAAGTATTATTGGATAATTATTTGTCAAATAGCAATGAGAACTGGATGCCTGATGATATTGTAAGTTTTGTTGGAACTTTTCTATATTGTAGTTACCAATTTGTGGGTTAAGGGTCCTACAATATGTATTATTACCAGTATAAAGACTGGTAAAAGAGTTCTGTATTAGAATGGGTTATTTAATAATAAGCAGTAGTTACTTGTTGTAGCCTAGTATAGAAAGAAAGAAGCAAGGAGCCAAGAACGGAGAATTCTAGGTCCACGTGTGGAGACGATTGGTGTGAAGGAAGGTCTCCAATTGGCTGGAAGGGTATGACATCACAGAGAGATTTGAAGAAGACACAATCGCTATTTTTATTATTTCAAATGGCCTGCTTAAATCTGGTGATTTTGGCAGCCATTTTAAATAACATCAAAAGAATCAAGGACAGTTTCTTAAGTAAAGTTCAGCCAGGGAAAACAGTCCATATTATAGAGAATGAAGACAGATGAAGATATTTGTAGACATAAAAATTAACATGACATTTAATAAACAAAGATAATATAAGTGTTACATACGTGTTGGGATGAAATAAGAAACATAAAACAAAACGATCGTGTCAAGAGAATGAAGGATGACCAAGGGTAGCGATAAAAGAAAATAGAGTACTTATTCATAGGGAGAGATACTAAAGAGAAAATTAGTTAATTTGGCTAGCCCTAATAAGTGAGAATGGAAATGGAGGCAGAAAACTTGGCGTATCTGAGTTTAATTGTCATGTTTTCTCCTGATGAGGGAGCGACTGATAATGTTTGTTTAACAAAGTATGGTTTTTCATGAACCAAAGTGCTTGTTATTAAAACGGGCGAATCAGGATATTCGCAAGACTAGCGAGGCGTATGAAACATAAGGGAAGGTATAGAAGATAATTAACTGCTAGTTCTAATCCTAATGAGGAGAGAAGAAAAACTTGTGACATAGCAAGGGGTTCCTGTCATATATTTTACCTGTTGGTGGAATGACTGAAAATGCTTTGTTTTAATAATGCCTGGTTACTTGGAAGACTAAGGCGTAATTATTGAACGGGGTATTCAGGATATGACATGCGCAACGTTACTGAGGCGAGAGGAGGCACACACGATTTAGATTGCTGAGAAGCCTGCGAGTACTCTACACCAGTAAATGCAAATAACAGAAGTACGCTATGTACATACCGAGATTTAATGCCATGACAAAGTTAATAGGAAATACTGTAAGAAAACAGGAAAATGTATACTAAATAGCATATGGGTGTCACCTGGCCGGTGTCTACCTAATAAACCAGTGTCAACCAAAAAGTGAGCATCGAGCAACGGGAAGTTGCCCTATTTATGAGAAGAGCTAAATGGAAATGACATCAGCAGAAGATAAAGGGCTTTTTATAGTTTGGATTGCATTAGAATATCCTTACAAATACTTTCAGTCATTGTGCACAGACCCTCAAGCACATGCAAGCAGATGTCATGGACCAGTATGGCCATGTAAGGACCCCCTCCCCTCATTATGTCTCGCAACCTGAGTTGCATCAGAATATGAAGAAATGCAATTGTTAGCAGTTTTCCAGAAAGTGATAAACCCTGTGAATAAGAAACAACTATCACTGATATTATTGTTCGGACTGAGATCCTCATCTTGGTTGTCATTTCCACAACGTTTCGGCCGATGTACTCTCCGGCCTTCTTCAGGTGTCAAGTTTTGTCGGTAATTTACCGGAACTATTGAACTGAACCCTTTATTTGATCCACGGGGGTATACTGTCCTCATTCCACTATCCATGTCCTAGAAATTATTTCGTGGTTAATTTTAAACATTGTGGAAATGACAACCAAGATGAGGATCTCAGTCCGAACAATAATATCAGTAATACTAACACCTCATCTCAGAAATACCGAACTCAGTTAAACAACTATCAGTTTTGGATTTAATATTATTTTACAAAAATTATACAGCAATAGGTGTCTTTGTATCTTTTGAGGTACATGTTTTTTTAAGGTACATACATTTTGTACATCATACCTGAAAACAGCTGTACAAAGGTCATTTTGATGGCAACTTCTTTAGAAATTTTTGAAGTTGCTGTAGGAAATATTTTGTGAGAACAAATTTTTGTTGGTAGCATTCTTTCTATGAAGCCCTTGTTTTAGAATCTGAAATTTCCAAGTAATATCAAATATCAGGAAAAGGCTGATAGCCTGTTCACTGTTGCATTTCAGTCATGACTTCTTATCTTACACAATTGCTTGTTCTACTTTTGAAAATTCTTTACGAAATTTGAAGACTAATAAATAATAAACTCCTTATGTCTGCAATATAAACGCCTTTGGTCAGCAATTTTAATGTATTTTGATAATTCATCATACCCTGTAGGTTTTTAATATCAACCAGATTTCACTCATTTTTTAATATAACCTTTTATGATTTGTGATTTATCATTATTATTCCTGTTCATTAGCAGGGGCGTAGCTAGAGATTTGCGGGCTCAGGGGGCTTGGCTACCAGAGGGGCTCCCTTTAACATTTGTTATTGTATAATGTCAGTAGAAATGCAGGTTAACTACTCTTCATAAATCTGTTGGGGGCCCACCCCTCAGCTACAAGTGTTCGTTCAAGTGTTAGTAACTTAAAAGGAATATATTTATATGCATTGACAAGGAAGGAGATCATTTTTTTAAAATTTTGTTGTGTAAAATAAATGCTTTTATTATTAGGCTACCATTATTAATATATCTTTGTAATTTGTATTATTTTTTATTAGTAAAGAAAAGACTTCTTTCTTTTACATTTTGACAGTAATTTAATAAATAACTGAAGAAGTGGACCATTCACTGTGACAAAAATATTTGTTTCTATAATTCAAACTCAGTGTGCTTTAATTTTACCTCTGCCAATGAAGTTGGTGAGGTATATGTATTCGGTCACGTTTTTCTGTATTTCCGTCCACATGATGTCTCCGAAAGTTCTCTATGAATTTTGATAAAATTTTGTGGAAGGGTGGGCAATGGGGTAACAAAGAGTTGGTTGAATTTTGGCGAGATATTTTTCCATTTTATATATACATATATATACATTCATATATATACTCATGACTGTCCACACTATATCCCCAAAAGGTCTCAATGAAGATTTGTGGAAGGGTGGACCATAGGCTATGAAAGAAGATGCATGCACAATTACCTCGCCCATGTTCATATATGTCCACACCACATAATATCTCCAAAGGTTTGTTACTGTCCACACATATCTCCAAAGGTCTCAATGAATTTCAATTAAATTTTGTGTAAGGGTGGGCTACGGAAGAAATGATTACATTTTGAGGTGGATCCATGGCAGAGGTATGCACTCGTTGGGTGCTTTCTAGTTTTGTAATGTATTCACCCTAGCAATAAACTGTAGAAAGTATGAAGTTTTAAAACTACCACTAATCTGTATCCACTGTATCTACTCTAATAATGAACGGTGTGATTTTTTTTGGTTTGTTGTCTGTAACACTCGACTCTTCAACTTGGGGGGTTAAAATTATGCTGCTAAAAATACTTCCTACCCACCATTTCAAACTATGCACTCTTCCCGGTAAACGAATTCAGTTTGTTTTTTTTCAGAATTCACAAACATTAACTAAATACTTTAGGAAGAGTTCTTAGGAAGCAGTAATAAGCCTCATGAATTTAATATCTGGAACTGAACTTTGGGCTTGTGAGTTTTTCATTCTCTACAAGTAAGTCTTTCAAGTGTTAACACGACTATGGCAGTAACTGACAAATCAGACTAGGTGTGATGTGCCAAGGCTTGAAGGTAGACAGTTAGGGTGGGGACCGTTTTGATATGTTCCAGATGTAATCTTGTATAATGATGTTGAGAGAAATGAGCCATGTTATGTATGTGTGTGGCTGCAGAGTATTCTGATTTGCAATAAGCTGAGGGTGAATAGATAATGGAAATTGAAATCCCTCCTAGCGCTTGAATGAAAGCCAAGTTTCTGTTGGGCAGAATTAGTCATATGTATTTATTATTTCAGGTCAGCACAACTTTACTACTTAAGTACTTTGAATCAAAGCAACAGAATCACTTATGAATTTTAATGTTGGTGGAAGAGTGGGTAACAGTTTGGAGAATAGACCCGGCGAGGCGAGTTCAAACTCTGGCTGGGACGGTTTGTGTTCACTTCACACTAATGCCCTTGGGAAAGGCATGAATCAACCCCTGCCCCACCCAGCTATGGGTGAAATAGCGTACATTGAAGTAAGTGATGCCACTTCGGGTGTTTATCGCCACTGTGTCAATTTCACATATTGAACGGGCCTCTTTTATTTTATAACAAAATATATTAAATAGTTCATATTGAAACTTGTTTTAAGCATGAATATGGCAGGTTTTTGATCACTTGTACTATTTTTCCTCATACTAACACAATTTATTGTAATTTGTTCTATAATTCATGCTTCAGTTATTTTTTAGTCTATCCCTAGTTTTTCTTAAATGTAGCAATTACTACAATGATTTTTATTCTTTTGATAGCATGCATATAGAGGTTTAATGTAATTCAGTTCAATGTAAGGACAAATCCTGTCTCGATTACAAAAGGTAATTTATTGTAGATATATGTGCTGGCGTTGACTCACATGTGATTTCGTGTTGCAAGTAAATAACACCAGCTATACTTCACTGATTGACCAGACTTGTCCAAGCATGTACCCATTCATACAATGAGAAGTTTGCGTTCGATTTGTCAGTGGGCACCCACCCTATCAAAAGAATGACACTGATGTGTATCAATGTCATTTTTTTGATAGGGTGAGAACTCTTTATTCAGAATACTAATTTAGTTTATTCAAATTAAGACTTGTTTTAATATAGTATACTGAAACAGTAAAGTGAACTTACCTTCGCATATTGGGTGGTTTGTACTCTAAAATACTCAAGAATATTTATCAGCTGTATTGTTTTCTGACACTGGAAATAAATTGTTTAAGGTAATCCAAGTTTCTACAGAAACCAATCGCATTGAATACACTGCTTGTCATACGATCACTGAAGTTAAGCAACTTTGAGTCGGGTCAGTACCTAGATAGGTAACCGTCTGGGAATATCAGGTGCCGTAACCAGCTGGGAGAGGCATCCCCTGCAGCCATGCCGCTCTCCAAACATATTAAGCACTTCTTTCCTTTGGAAAGCTTTCTGCATGGCCAAGAGTGGGGAAGTGGAACTTGGGCACAACACTTCCTCCATACTAAGCGCCTGGGCACAGCAGTTCAAGTCCTGAAGCTGCTAAGAACGTCTGCCAAGACAAAACGAGCCATACATACAGACAGCCACCTCCTTATGGTCTCAATAGTACTAGCCATTCTCACCAGGATAGCAACACATTTTTTTATTTTGTAAGGTTATCTCTGATTCATAATAATGAACTAAGGTCTTCTGAAGAGCTGTAACTTAGACATCATTTGGGGAAAACTTTTATTGAATTAATACACATAAACATAAAATATTTTGAGTCAATTTTGGAACTTTAAAAAAGATCTTTTTCCCATTACTTGTTAGAAGCAGACACTTCTAAATATAATATTTGAAATTCTATAAGGGTTTTCAAGATTTTCAGAGTTTGTATTAAACTTAATTGAATGATATAGTCTCTGTAAAGTTCAGGGAATATGATCATTACATAGGTTTTGTTTTGCCGTTTGATGTTAGGCTTTATATTTTCATATAATTAACTCAAATTTTGTCATAATCATTTGGGAGTGTAGACTTTTATGATATGACTTTCCTTTAGATTCTCAAACCAGCGTAAATTCTTGGTATTCCCAAGATAATTTGGAAAAGCATAATGAAAGATTCCTGCTTCCTAAAGCATTTCATATACAGTGGTGACCAAAAGTTATAACCAAAGGTGATATTTGCACAAATTTAACATTTAATGACCCTACAGATTTGATTGAACCAACAAAATATGTGGACTATGTTATATTGGGAAGAAGAAAACACTAAATTTGGTTAGGGTATTTGTAACGTTCTTGTTGTGTTAGTCTTTCTGTTGTAGCTGTGTGAGATTATAATGAGTTTGATTTTTAACCGTGTTAAGCATGTTCAGAAAAAAGACGGAACAAGATAACACGTGTGGCAGGGCTGTTCGCTGGGTAAGAACTGATCCTTCCCTGTTCCCACTTCCGGCCTGCGTTTTCTGGGACTGGAAATGGAATGGGGAGTTTGCTTCGGCATGTTTATTGATTTAACATATACATACATTATTTATTGATCTAACATACATATATATAAACATTACCATATTTAATTGACAAAATTATTTGGCAAAAAAGGCAAACTAAGCCTATCATGAAATATGGGTTTAATTCTAATATGCATAGGAAAACAGTAAGCTTACAGGAAACAAAGTATATATTGACTACAATGTAATCAGTGATTAATATTTTGTTTGTCCTCCCTTGTTTTTGATCACAGCAGCCATTCTCCTACGCATTGACTCAACAAGCTTTGCACATATGTCTGATGTAATATTTTGCCAATCCTCCTTATATTCATCCCAAAACTGAGCTTCATCGGAAGCCCTGTGTGACTTACCTCAATTCTGGTTAAGAATTTCCCAAAGGTTTTCAGTCCGATGAAGGTCTGGGGACTGAGGAGGCCACTTGAGGACTTCAAAATACTGGCCAGTGAGAAATGCCTTTGTTGCTTGCTCGATGTGTTTGGGATTGTTATTGCATGGAAAAAGCGTGTTCGATCTCCAAACAGATCATCTGTACTCAGCAATATTGTGTTCTGTATGACATGCAAGTATTGGTTGGTTTTCAAAGTGCCACCAACTCTGTTGATCCTTTGAACATTGGATGTGGATATGAATACCCATACTATTACATTTCCTTTGCTGTGGCTAATGGCACCACAAATGCATTTGGGATTTTAAATTCTCCCCTGGCCTCCTACGAACATACCTGACACCATCCAATACAACCTGTTGAATTTTGACTCATTGGACCAGAAAACACTGCTATAATCTTCTACAATCCAATCCTTAAGTTCTTTGGCAAAGGCAAGACATTTTTGCAGTTGACAGAACTGATAAATAGCTTCTTTACCGCTACATAACCTCTTAACTCAGTCTCTTGTACCTGTCGCCTTGCAGTACAATATGAAATGGGAGGTTCTTCATCATTGCACATTTCATTCAGGATTTTAAAAGCTGTTTTGAAGCCATCATACATTGAGATAATCTTCAGCCTCCAGTCAATGTCTCGCTCTTCTTTGGCTGGCCACAATGCTTTATCTTCTGCTCGGTACCAGTCTCACGATGCTTTGTAATAATTCTGTGGACAGTATAATCATTCAAATTCAGCACACAAACAATATCTAAAGACAATTGACCAGATTCAGCCATTTTGTCAATTGCCTCCTTTGTTGCAGTGAACAGCTTCTTCCTATTGGGCATTTTCACCAAAATCACTAAAATAAAATCTAACTAGCATTCCAAGGGAAATTATGAATCACCTCCACCTATATATGCTTCTTTTTACCTTGTAAATTAAACAGTGGTGGTGGGCAGTGATCACTAAATAGTCCAAATTTAAAAAGAAAAACAAGTGAGAATGCTGCTAGACACAAACTAAGGGATCAATTTGGCATAAACTTACATTGTAAATCAAAGAATAGTCAAAAAACAAAAAAAACAACATTTTCCCTACTCATTGAGGGGAGTGTGTGTGCAAATTTTCAAGTTTCTGTGAATGGTTAGAGTTGGGCAAAGTCTGGATACATAGCTAGATACATACATACATATAAATGTCATGAATAACCTAAACCCAGAAACAGTGTTTAAACCAGTCTGTTGTGGGTAGTGGTGATTAATAATATAGCCAGCACCTGCCAAATAGTTATTCACATGCTTATAGAAATTATAGCCTTGGGAAACTGAGTGTGCGCTTTGTATGACAGCTTGGCCAAAAATGATGTTTCATTGTGCCATAACAATTGAAACATGGAGTGTGTACATTAATTTGACACTCCAAGCATGCATACAAAATCTTTAATTATATTTTCAAATAAAAGGTAAATGCATCGATTGCCTTAGGCTGGACATCACTTTTGGCCGCTACTGTACCTACACACAAAAAGGTGATCTCCAATGATTATGTTGCTGTAAAGTTAAACCACTTAAATAATGATCAAACATGTGTTTTTAATTCATAATGTTTAACATTTTAATAGCTTTGGTTTCGTGTTACCTGCTCCCTACTGTTTAGAGATTTGGTCTGGAAACCATAAAAGAAAGTACATTTGTTGTAGAGTTCAATTCACAGCAATTGGGAATTATTGGGTCGCCAAAAAGTTTGCTCTGTTTATTAAATAAAAATAAAAGACATTTTGTTATATTTAAAACATTAACTTTATTGAACAGCATATTTACTATTTTGTTTCTCTATCTTCTGCCATCTTTCAAGCAACTTCATAATTCCATCCTCCCAGATATTTTTTTTATCTTTCTCAACAAAGAATTGCTCTAGGTGCCTTTTGCAGTCTTCCAGGGAATTGAAATTGTTTTCATTAAGAGAATTCTGTAAAGACTGGAATAAATAATAATCCAAAGGTGAAATATCTGATGAATACGATGAAGGAGTAAAAACTTCCCAACAATTTTTGACTGGTCATTAAAGAAACATGCAGTCTAGCATTATCTAGAAGGAATATTCTACTGTTTCTCTCAACTAATTTATTGGCTGATTCTCTCTCAAAACATTTATACATGCTTTATCATTTTTGTGTTATATGCATACATTTACACATATACATATGATAATTATAATGACATTTATTAGCCAGTGTGAGCGATTGCTAAACGAGCAGCCTAAATCGTAAATGTGAATAAAGAAACGAGTTCCGTGCAGGATTGAACCCGCATCCACCTTGGAAGCAACCTTATACGCAAGTTCTGCTCTACCGATTGAGCTAATCAAACTCTCATCTCAATCGGTAGAGCTTCCAAGGTTGCTTTCAAATTGGATGTGGGTTCGATCCCTGTATGGAACTAGTTTCTTTATTCACATTTACGATTTAGGCCGCTCGTTTAGCAGTTGCTCACACCAGTGTCAGGCAAATATAGGTTCTCAACTAATAAATGTCATTATAATTATCATATTCTGTCGGATATAAAATTATCCATCATTTGATCACATATACATATATGTACTGAAAATTGTTATGTATAATCAGTATTTTATATTATAAAAAATCTCCTCTAAACTAGTGGCACCCTTCTAAGTATAAAATGTAAACACAGTGTGCTAAAACATTGAGCAGCCAGTTTAACACTTGTGCAATTTATCACTGGATCATTCCAACCAAGATCTTTTTAAAATAATTGTTCACTATTTTCCTTCTCCATATCCTGCTATGAGGAGGAAAGACAACATTACTAAATACTATCACTGGTTGTAAAGTTTTATAAATAGTTGGAAAGACCAATCAGTTTTATCATTAAAATTAATATTTGGTAAACTTATTGAAGACAAAATAGCAAAAACAGATTTAAACTAGAAAGCACCCAGAGAGTGCAGACTTCTGCCAATGCTGTACACTAACTCAATCAAAAACAAGTTCCTGGATCCACCTAAAATTTAATCACATCTTCCTTAGCCCATGGACAACCCTTCCACAAAATTTCATTGAAATTCATTGAGAACTTTTGGAGATATCATGTGGACAGACAGACGGAAAGATGGACATGACCAAATACATATACCTCCCCAACTTTGTTGGCAGAGGTGAACTAACATTATTCTATGGTCCATTATCAACAATTAATGCATAGAAAGTAAATGGAACACTATGTATTGCTTACCATAAATAACTTTATTAGGCTGTTGCAAGTCTTTCCTTTGAAAACCATAATGGACCCATTGTCTGTGGAATGAGATCTGTTCTGCCACTAAGAGTTTGTTTAGAGTAAAAAGCAGATCACAAACTAACTATTTTATTCTTTTTAGTTTTTACCATATCATACTGCGGGGCTATTTGGCATCGTGGGGACTATTTGGCATCGTGGGGGCTATTTGGCACCTTTTTTTAGTAATTAAAATTAAAAAAAGTTTTTATTATTATTGATATTGTTGTTAGGGCTATTTGGCACTTTTTGATTATTTTAATAATTTGCTTCTACACTGTTTCTGTTTCATTTTTTGGGGTTTTATTTCAGATTATTTAACTTCTCCAGTCTAAATACCAAGTACATAAATAATGAAGATTAGAATCATAAACAATCATGGTTCGATATTACAAAAAAATACAATGTTAATAAACAAGAACTATAAGTTCAACGATGTAAACACCATCCATGGTAGTAGTAGCAGCAGGAGGAAGAGAGGGAGGAAGAGGAAGATGAGGATGGTTCACCCGAAGGTCTGGACCAAGTTTCATGTCGGTACAACATGATATGGCTGAGAAAATTGATATTTAACTCATTAGGGACTGACCGACCAACTAAAAAGTGTCTTACAGAGATGCGTGGATACATCTAAAACCTAAACATGCAATTACAAAGGTGTGGAACCTACTTATTTGAAGGTCTCAAGGCTTTCGTGTCTTTGACACTTTGAATCCTAGTGTAGCCAGTATGCACATAGTGCAAGTAGTTTAGTGTAGTTTTAGGATTTAGGCTAATTTACAACTGAACAAGGAAGTGAATACAAAAAATCTTCACCTTTAACAAAAATTGAACAACTGATGGATAAGAATGAATCTACTGAAGGGGTAAGTACTTAGAATTAATAATATTGTTATTTATATATAATGATAAGAATACAGGTACAATTTAATTGGAGTTTTTAGGTAGAGTGCCAAATAGCCCCAAAAGCAGGCCCATTTGGCACCGGTTTTTGTCAGCCATTTTTTTAATATGTAAAGCTTCCTCAGATTTTCTTTTATACCACCATTGGAAGGCCTCAGGTAGTGATACAGTTTGACGTATAAATAATAAAATTTCAGTAATAACTTTACCAGTTATTGCAAAAAAAAATAAAAAAGAGTGCTAAATAGCCCTGTAGTACGGTATAGCATATTTAAATATATCTTTCCAAGTCTAATATTATTAGAATTGATTTTTTCTCATTGGAGAATTCAGACTTTAATTGCCATTTCATCCAATTGTTATGATGGTTTGTTTGCCTAACAAGGGCGTGCCCTGTTCCTTCTGATGTCATTCGTGCCTTCCTGGAATTGACAGTTTTGATGCTTAAGCCAGGTGGAATCAGCCTCAGATCTCTGCATCTGTAGAGGAATGTTAGATGGTTCGATATTTGTGCCAGTTTTTGGTGGAGTTTCTCTAACCATCTCCATTCTTTTATCACATTACGTCTGTACCGCTCTGATAATTTCTCTCTGAATTTCGGAGTCTAAGAAATTCAAACAGAAATTAACATACTTGAAATTATTATGAGGTTGATACAAAAGTTTCCAGCATTTCTGACAAAATCTTTTATAATTCATATAAATTCATAGCATCATTATTCAATCATAAAAGTATTTTCCTTGGCTTCCCATGACTTTACACAAGCTTTCAGGTAAATTATGTATTCTATCATTAAAAGAACAATTGTAGTTTTGGTTCGATTAATTCTTTGAAAAAACATTCAATATCTTGAACTTGTTGGAATGGCTGGCTAGACAAGGAGTGTTGCATAGACTGAAATAAGTGATAATCTGAAGGTGACAGGTCTGGAGAATATGTTGCATGTGGAAGAACTTCTCATTCCAGCAGATTGTTTGCTGTGTCCTATTTGCAACCTGTCATGCAGAAAAATTGCCGGTCAATTTCCTTGCCCAGAAAAAAGGTCTCTTCTCTTCCATTGTATCATTCAAATAAGCCAATTACTCACTGTAACATTATGCAGTGACAGTTTGTCTAGGTTCCAGCAATACAAGATAAAGAATTTCATTTGAATCCCAGCAAACGCAGAGAAGAACCTTTTCCCCATTAGATTCCATTTAGGTTGAGATGTCTGTCCTGGTTCTGGCCATGATTTTCTTCGTTTTGGAACCTTGTAATAAAATCATTTTCCATCTCCAGTAAACGTTTCCAGTAGAGAAATGACTTTTTTCTGTGTCATGCAAGAGGAGAAAGATAAATGTTTAAGTACCGACTAATGTTCCTTTAAGTTCATGTGGAACCCATTTTCGTTGCTTCTGAATTTTCCCTAAGACTTCTATTACAGTTGGCTGAATGCACAAGCAATAAAGAAAGGTTTTTAGACTTTTTTTATGATTTTTCACGAGGAAGGGTGTTTGTCATTGTTGTTGTACATTTAAATAATAATATAAAACATATTAACTTCAAAAATAAAGTTTATGTCAGGATTAAATGGGAATGTAATGTAAACAAGCCTGAAAGTCAGACCATAGATGTGTTAGTTCTTTTCTTGTGTGAGGATCTAGCAAGAGCAGTGTTACCAACTTTATTTTTAAGTTTATTCATTCAGAAATGATTGATTACCCATCTAAACATTATAATGAAAACTTAGCTGTGGATTTTAGTCTGAATATATCAGTAAGTGTTGACAGTATCCCATTTTCTAAATGCTAAAGTTTATGGTTAAAGAAATGCTGAATTTTTTTTAAAGATTTACCTATTTTATTTTTTTTCTTATGATTTCTGAAAGTAGAATTTGTTTTAAAATTTGCATCAAATGGATATCAGATGACGCCATGCTTTTGATATTTAAATCTAAGCATCATTATATTACAGTAATTGAAAGCTTAATATTTATTTTGTATAATACACTCAAATTGATACACAGCTATATATTTAAAGAATATTGTTTGGATCGCGTTGTGGGCTTTTGTCTAAGATCAAAGTGTAGTATCTGTTCTTCGAAACCGGCATGGCCTCGAAGTTCGGAGAAACATGGCCCTTCAGGGGTCCTGTGGCCTGCTCGGGTATGTTTGGATACCTGGGAGAAGTTGCACAGGATATCTTGGTCAGCTGATCGTGATCCCCATTAGCACACTCGGGATCCGTCCTGAGGAGCTATTGGACCCATCCCGGTCCAGGTCTCTAGTCACAGGGACATGGGATCCCCCCCCCTACTGAATTCGGCACTAAATGACCCACCAAGGGTTGATGTGCCGTCAAACAAAAAATCAATCAATCAAAAGAATATTGTTTCAATAGGTCAGTAATATACTACTGAACCAACATTTTTTCTTGTGAGTATTGCAAGATTAAAATTTAAAACCAAAGGCACTATTTTAGTAAATAGAATAAATTTAACAATGCCAATTTCTAACAGGTTTAGTTGCTCAAAACGCATAAAAAGCTGAATTCATGTTTATTCATTATCATACCAGAAATATATTAGGGTGGGTCACAAGCAATCCTTCTGATGATTAATCCATTTGAAGAAACATGTTTGCACAATACTAGCCACCCACTTAAGAATTTTAAAATTTTATCTTTTCCTTGGAATAATATTCCAGATCACTTTTAAATACTTTACTCATACTAGCTGAATACCCATCCCACGAATGGTTTATTCAGCTAGTTAAAACTAAGACACAAGTTATCTGCCATATACTTATGTTAGCTCCATTATAATAAGGAGATAATTTATATTTAGAATTAGAATATATTGTCTGTTGTTATGTAGTTTTCTTGTCAGCAAAATTTAAGGGAAATAGAAGAGCAATAATATAATAATAAGCTTTTTGTTAAGCACTTCATCTCATGTATAAGAAAATAGAAAAAATTGATTAAAATTTTCATGCCATTCACGTAGATAAATTCAAATTCAAATATATAATAGTTGTAAAAAGATTGGTTTGAGACTTTAGGTTCTATGGGCTACTTAGATACATTTGAGTAATCTAATTTTGTGAACAAAACAAACATTTTTACATGGGCCACTTAATCATGAATTTCCCATCAGAGTATAAGTTGTTTCTTATTTCAAAATTTTTTTATTTTTGCTGACTAGCCCCCCCCCCCCCCCCTGCTCGGGTAAAGCACAATTTTTAAAAAAATTTAATATCTAGATAAAAAAAAAATTTTAAATAAAAAAACCCAAATAATTCAAAAAGCAAAAATCTATTATATGCATCTTACAGATGGAGTAAAAAAATTTGAATAATTGGATGGGTCACCCACTTCCTCAAAAAATCCTGGATCCGCCTCATCTATAAAAGATTGGTTGGTCCTAAGTCCAAAGTATTTGACATGACTGAAGATAGGATAGGAAGTATTAAAACAAAGCTGTAAAAGTTCCAGAGTTTATATTCAAATAGAAAGATAATCTAGATCTAGATAATCTAGATCTCTATTCTTAATTAAAGTGCTAGAAAATATCAAGAATGAAATAGGAGTTTCTTGCTTTGAAAATAGTTTTTTTGTTTAACAAGATTGAATAAAACATATCAAAGAAACACTGTATCTCCTATTTTGGCTCCAGTTCTTTTTCTTTTTACTTCATGCTTTTAATCAGGTAAAAATAATCTGACAAATAAGTTTACAGTGTATAAGATGAGAGCTGAAAGAATTGCTTTTATGGTAAAACTCTCAAGGCTAGAGTCATATTCGTAGAACACATGAGTAATATAACCACTGGCTTTGCTTAATGAGAGCAGTTATTTTTACTCTCTAGATATAACAAATTTTATAAAAAGCGACTATTATCGGAAAGAGCCGCAGACAGTTTTGAAATCAAGTATATTTTTCCCTTGGCGGATGTTTACTTATTTTCTTCTCTGAACACCTGGCTCAGAATTTAATCTCCATCATTGTCATGACTATACATTTTTGGTTAGTAATAATTACAGGCATCTCCAGTTATAACGCGGGTGTTGGGGTCCAACCGAGCTGCGATCAGTTTAGCGATTTTGGAGCTGAATCTAGCTATTTTGGAGCATTATCTAATAAGTAGAGAAATATCTAAATACATTAGAGTAAAAAGATAATATTATGCTAGCAGTTAATAGCGACCCCCTGGCAATCCATTAACCTAATAAGTTCATGCAAGGAAAGGGGAACATTTATTTCATATATTTCCAACTTTTTATTATGATTCTAACTGGGGAGGCCTGTATTATTCTAGCTATTTTGCAGCTAGATTAATATGTTGTGGTCCACCATCCACCTGCGTTAAAATGTGAACCATGCTATAACAAACCAGATTATAACAAACCAGATTATAACTGGGGAGGCCTGTATTATTCTAGCTATTTTGGAGATAGATTAATATGTTGAGGTCCACCATCCACCCGTGTTAAAATGTGAACCATGCTATAACGAACCAGATTATAACTGGGGAGGCCTGTATTATTCTAGCTATTTTGGAGATAGATTAACATGTTGAGGTCCACCATCTACCCGCGTTAAAACATGAACCGTGCTATAACAAACCGCATTCTAATTGGGGAGGTCTGTATTATTTGTACCAGCTGACTGTACTAGGAAAGAACATTTTGCCATGGTTTTCTTTATCATTCATGACTGTGTGATAACTAGTGTTACCGACTTGGCACCCAGGAAGAAATTGCAGAGTGTTTTAATTTTTTTGTTGCACCACAGAGCAGTACCATAGAAAAGTGTTTGGTTTGTTGATAGAATCCAAAAAAAAGAAAAGCCACACACATCAAGATTTGCAGTAAAAGAAAGTGTAAATGTCTACTGTCTTTCAGCTTGCATGCGTTTCCTTTTTATTATGATTGTCTTGAGCAGGCAGCTTGAATAAGTGACTATAGATTTATCGAATAGACTGAGTGATAAGAATCTTCCTACAATATTTCAGACGAAATTGGTTTGTTGATATAGAGCCATTTTCTTGTCATTCTTGGCATTGTAAACAAAGCCTTTAACTAATAAAACTGAGTGTTTCTTTTACAAAGTGATTTCCTATTTTGCTACATAAGCAGCTACTTTGATACTACATTATCTTCTAGCACAAGCCTTCTATTTGGTGGATTGCTTTATTGAGAGCCAATAGTATAGACCAGGGGTCTGCAACCTTTTTGAGAGTTTGTGCCCACATTGACGATAATCTTCTAAAAAAGATTCTCTCATGTACCCATGGGAATCTTTGAGCAGCCGATTATCATTTTTATTATATTTGTATTTTACAAATTATTTTATTACTATTCATCATGAATTGGAAGATTAGTCATGTTTTCAGAGGTTTGGGAAATATTTCAAATTGCCATTGTTGACATCTTGGTGAAAAACTTTGTTTGATTTCAAAGGCTTTTATGTTATCAAACATAACATGAAGTGTTTGCCAGATCTCTGTAAATTGGTGTTCAAATCATTTAAATGTGAAGAAAAATCTGTAAAAAACATAAATCTACAAAATCCACACAACGTCAGATAATTCTTGACCAGAACATTTTTCATTCATCAAATTTTCTTTTTAATAAAATCACCAACAAAAAATATCTCCCACATACCAATAAAATGTTTACGTATGCTACCTTTGCATGCATGCCATAGGTTTGTTGGATAATGCCGATCTGTGTTTCTTCTCACCGATGTGACAGAGACGTCTCGTTTCAGGACTGCACATTTATGGGAGCGAACATTCTGCAGAGGGAAATAAAATACCGGAGAAAAGGGCTCTCCCACATGGGTGGAGAGAAAGACGACAAAATTCAGTATTTTCATTTTAAAATCTTGGTTCACTTTATTCCTGTCGAGAGCTTCGATTCTGGGCCTGTTCGCGGATCACTTTGAATCATCAAATTCTGCTTCTTTTAAAATTCTAAACGAGTGGTCACTTTGCTGAATCACTACCAGTGGTGGTAGTAATTAAAAAATCAAGGCTTCTTCCTCCTCTTACTCCCCATCCCTCCTTCCTTCACCCGTCAGGGTGAAGAGGGAAGCTTCTTCACTTGTTGACCTGTTGCTCTCTCTGTCGGATTCTAACTGATTCTAAACTCTCGCTGATTTGCATTGATGTCCTAAAAAACCCGACAAAGCTCATTGGTCAGACATATTCCCTTTGTCCTGACTTCATCTGCCGCTTTCCTAGCCCCGGTAACTCGATATGGCCCTTTGGTCACATATGCCCAAAAACGCGTGAACACATGCACACAGAGTGCATTTCATAACAGGTTCATCAAGACCAAATCTGAGAAGCTTGTTTTTTCTCTATCTCTAGTGATCGCATTTCCCTTGTTGATACAGTTTCCATTTCTTCAATTTCTCTGAAGCTTATACTTGCAGCTATTATTCTGACCGAGGAGTTCTCTAAGAATTAATGCATAGATTAGGATTTAGTATGGCTATGATTCATTCTTGTCTATTTTGACAAGACAAACAACTGGCTTTAATCTCATGATAATCCACAACCAAACATGGTTGCTAGTCTTGTCATTATCTAGTGCCTGTAATGACAAATTAAGGCTATAAAACCATTCCAGAGAATCATTGCTTCTTAAAAAGCAGTATGTAGCAAAGAAAGCTGGAGTGAACTTTTATAAATCAGTAGTCCCCCTTTATAACAAATTCAGACCTCCACTGGTTTTAGAAAAAAAGTTCCTCTCACCAAGAGTGGCAAATGCATGGAACAGCCTAAGTGAAAAGACAGTCATATCCGAGAATATCAATATTTAAAAAAATAATCTTTGTTCTGATATCGGACATACCAAATTTAACTAGCATTTTTCTTATTAGTTTAAACCCAGCTCAATTACACTGAAGCTGGCTTAATGATGCAATTAACTGCTGTCAAAAAAAGCCTATTTCAAGTATGTATAACGTGGGTGTTTGTGTCCAAGAACGACAACTGCATTATAACTGAACCGTGGGTAATCAAAAGTCAATTACTAGAGCCAAAACAAGTTCACCCGTGAACACGGATGTTGTTTTCATCACAAAATCAAAGAAATTATGTGTAAAACACCATGTAATTATATGTTAATTGATTGGAAATTGAAATATTTTAGTTATATTAAGCAAGTCTTTTGATGAAATTCTGTTTTTATTTGCAGTTTTCTGGACGAGTGGGTTATGATATTGGCAAAAATGTTGTGGTTTACGACCCACCGCCTTAAATCGTGAACTATGCTATTTTAGTTTTTACAAGGAAATGAAAAATGTTTTCCACTCAGTATCTATGAATAAAGCAATTCTGTAGCATTGAAGGTACTCTAATGCACCTCAGCAAAATGCCTGGAAATCTTTTTTCACTTCTAGAAACTAATCTCTTCTCTCGATGCAATCATTACTTCATTTATATATTTTAGAGAGGGTTTTAGGTCATTTTGCACCTATTTTTATATATCATTTAAAGTTATAAAAAAAGGAAATATTTTGGAAAGGAAGTCCACTCCTTCACCATTTTTCTATCATCTATATATATACATATTTCAGCACAGGTAGCCACACTGTCAGGATTACACCTCCAAAAACGGGGCAGCAGTCCTCTACAGCCAGCTTGGGCATCTGCTAAAAACGGTAGTGTCTCTCGACCTGCACTTCTAATGTGTGTGTGTGTATATATACATATATACATATGTACACCCACACACATGTGGATATCTGCGAAGGTAGCCGTATTTTCGGGTTACACCTCCGAAAGGGGCAGCAGTCCCCTACAGCCAGCTCAGTCATCTGCAAAACGGTGGTGCCTCCTGAACCTGCACTTCCATACATGTTATACTATAATATATATTACTGCACAGGTAGCCATACTGTCGGGTTTACACCTCCAGAAACAGGGCTGCAGTCCTCTACAGCCAGCTTGGGCATCTTCACTAAATGATGGTGTCTCTCGAACCTGTGCTCCTATTTAGATATTACACTGTAATATGTATTTCAGCACAGGTAGCCACACTGTCGGATTTACATCTCTGAAAATGGGGCAGCAGTCCTCTACAGCCAGCACAGCACCTGCATAGGGGTGGCAGGCCCCATAGCCAGCTCGGGCACCTGCCAGGAGAAGGAAACTCCTGTCAAACCTACAACCTAGGGAAAATGCTGCTATTCGTGCCACTACGGTGGACCATAGCGTGCAAACCCAAGGTTTAAAGGGTGGGGTCGGCTGCATGCACGTTGCACTTCACCTTAAAACTCCATTGCACAAACTACGGATTTCTCACGTTCAGGCCCCGCCTACCTAGGAGCTGAACAAAGACATGGAAAACCTGTGCCAAATCTCTGTCGCGGATCCAAGTCATTCATTCATTCATTCATATATAGAGACATTTTGGTTGGGATCTGTGCATTTTATTTATGTTTTTGAAAAATATACAGTTGATTTTCATTGATTAATTTACTTTGCAAATGGTAAATTTCCCAGTAAGATTCAAATGACCATTAATAATATATATAAACCTTTCAGTTGTTATGTAGGTCTACTGATGCTATAAATTATTCAATGATGCAAACACAAATGTACTTTAAACCATACATTTGGATGATCAAAGGGGTAATTTAAGATGCCTGTCAGATATATTGAGATACAAATCTGAGGTGTGATTTCTTTAGCAAATCAATATATGGGTTATTTTTCCTAATCACACTGTTACAGTAAGAAAGTGAAACTAGTGATTTTGTGAAATCTCTGAACATTTCAGTAATTTCATGAAATCCCTAGTTTAACAATCAGTGTAGTAAGGATTAACAAGCTTGTGTTGCTGATCATTACTACTGGGTGCCTTGTGGCCTTGTGTCAAACTAAGCAGTATACACACTGTAAACATTGAAGCAGAATATAATAGATATTTACTAAGTTTAGCTTGTTAACCATTACTACACTGATCATGAAAGTACGGATTTCATGAAATTACTGAAACAATTAGGAATTTCACAAAACGCTAGTGATTTTATGAAATCCCTAGTTTCACGAACAGTGTAGTAATGGTTAACAAGCTAAACTACACAATCTTACTGCAACATATACACAATGCACTAACTTTACAAGCATCTAAGAAGATCTCACCATTAGCATGCTCGGGATTCGTCCTGAGAAGCTTTTGACCACTGACCAGCTTATCCCAGTCCTCGTGGCATTTGTCTCAGTGACAAGGATTTGGGATTCTCCCCCCTCAAGTCTCTAGTCACGGGGACATGGGATTTCCCCCCTGCTGAATTTGGTACTAAATGACCCACCAAGGGTTGATGTGCCGTTAAATAAAACAATCGATCAATCAATCAATCAATAAGAAGATATCTTCTTGTCATGGCAAAAATGATTACCCTAAACATCAAATGATCTAACAAGATTCTATTGCATACATTACTAATGTCACTGTAACCTTGCAGTCTGGTTGTTGTATTTTTATTGTGAGAAAATCCATGACATTTGAAGCATTTTTCTGCCTATTTACCTTTTACTTGAAATAAATTCTAATCTATATTTATTTCTCAGTCTTTACTTTCTCAGTCTTTCCCCAACTTTGATAGGTTTTTCTCTTGTTGGAAATATATGATATAAATGCTCCCCTTTCCTTGCATGAACTTATTAGGTTAATGGATTGCCAGGGGGTCGCTATTAACTGCTAGCATAATATTATCTTTTTACTCTAATGTATTTAGATATTTCTCTGCTTATTTGAGATGCTCTTGAAATATATATCTTCACATGAAGTAGTTGTTGAGTTACTTGCTTTTCTAACAATATATATAACCCCCAATCTGATCATGCTGTGAAATCTTCAGTGATTCTGTTAATTCACAGCATTTGGTATGAATAGAGACATTTTGAAGAGCACCTGGCCAATGTGCTTAAAGCGTAAAGTATACAACAGCTGCATAATACCAGCCATGACCTATGGATGCGAAACATGGAAATTAACAAAACAAGCTGAACGCCAACTTAGAATAGCACAGAGAGCCATGGAAAGAGCAATGCTAGGAATAACTCTAAGAGATAGAAAAAGATCAACATGGATCAGAGGGAGGACTAGAGTGAAGGATATTATACAAATAATTAAGCAGCAAAATGGAGATGGGCTGGTCACCTAGCAAGAAGAGATGACAATAGATGGGGGGGAAAAGACTAACTGATTGCTGCCCATGGGACAGTAAACACAGTAGAAAAAGACCAGATACAAGATGGAGAGATGAGATAGAAAGGTTTGCCGGTAAGATGTGGCAGAGGTTAGCACAATCTAGGTTGTCATGGTAGGAGATGGGAAAGGCCTCTGTCCAGCAGTGGACCTATAACGGCTGCTGCTGCTGATGATGATGATAAGCTTCTAGATGTAAATCTGGAATGCCTCTTCGAACTGAATTCAAGGTATATAATAATTTTACATGGGATGCATTTAATATTGAACTACTCGTACATTTTTAATTAAGGTAAACAAAATTGGAAATCTTAATTTTTGTGCTTTTGCTTTAACGTTTTCATTATTATGCTAGCATAAATTAGATAAGGAATTTGTGTATAGGCACTGGGCATATGTTTATGTATAACAAATTATATAATCCCGCACACTATCAAAGTGTCTGATTTTGAAATTAGTTTTTAAATCAAACTTTCCTCAATTTTAAGCTGCCGAAGAAAGTTTAAAAAGTACTGAGTGTAAAAGATTTTGATTACTGAGGGGATTTTAATTAGCAAATTAAAAGTAATCCTTTCTTTTTATCAAAATAACTTGTAAATCATGACAGCAGCTATTTAAGTAATACCAATAGCCAAGTTAATTAACCCTTATAGCACTGCCAGGCCAATATATCGGACTTGAAACATAGCCAAAAACACTACATGGGCGATATATCGGCCTAAAAAGGCCAGCCGGTAGTGTTTTTTGCTACATGGTCAAAAAGGCCATAGCACTAAAAGGGTTAATTATCAACAGTAGGATGTTTTAAAATTCCATAAGCCTTTTAATTGAATGATTCAAAGGCATGAAAAAATTTATTTTTCCTCATGAAATTTCTGACAGTATTTAGTAAAGGTTGATATTTTGAAGAAAATACTTTTTATGCAGTGTTTCTTGTTCGGAAGAGTCAAACTGTTTTTAAAACTTCTTTATTAATACATTATTTTAAATTAAATTTGACTAATTTTTACCTTCATCTTAATTTCAGTTATTTTTATATACAACTTTCAATTAGAGCCACTGTTTCTACGGCAACAAATAACAGCGCAGTCGCATAATAAAGAATAAGCCTTTGGTGAGAATCGAACTCACACTCTCATTACCAGTAGGAGTCTAGTTTACGCCTAGCTGCTTTTACCAATCGGCCACAAAGACTTCATCGATTAACAGAAGCTGATTTACACTTTTAAACTCACTTCTTACATCTGCCATATCTTTTATTGTTTTCACCTATGAGAAACAGCAGCCAGAATTGAAAGTTTTATATTAAAAACAACTGAAATTAGGATGAAGGTAAAAACTAGTCAAGTTTGATTAAAAATAATGTGTTAAAATTACTTCATCCAATAATAATAATAATAATAATAATAATAAGGATTCTTTATTAATGTTTGATCAAATAATATCAAAACAATATAATTGAAAATAATTCTTTTAGAAATGCATATTAAAATAGTTTTTTGTAATGATAACATTTAGAAAATCAGTTTTATTGGATATAACACTTAATCATTAGAATTGAAATTCAATACAAAGCAAAATTCATGCCCTTGTACTTTGAAATATAAAAATAACCTACAAGAGTAGAAAAAAGAAACAAGTCCAAAAGTAATTGAGAAACACTTAGAGTTGTCCAAAGTGTGTTAACAGAGATTTGGCTTTACTCCATGTTCCAAATGTTCTGTATTAGGTTCATTTTGCTAAAACATGGCTTCCTATTTAAAATGGCTAAGACCATTACTTCAATGATTTAAATTATAGCTTATTATACATGATTGTTTCCTGAATAACAGATTGGACTGAACCATAAGCTTCCATGAATAATTTTGATCTGAGTCTTCCTATGCCAATTGTAGGTGATATTTTATAATTGAGCATTGTCAGACTTTTATTCTTATCTTTTAGTACATTGTGTTTTCAACCAGTGGCGTAGCAAGGGTTCTCAGTGCCCCCCCCCC
>VCCN01002209.1:2215639-2226519 GCA_006491835.1 Architeuthis dux | reverse complement strand
CCTCAAGTCTCTAGTCACAGGGACTTGGAATCTCCACCCCTCCCTTCTGTCTGCATGTTCCTTGTGTCATAATTTTCCATCGTGGGGAGTAACACAGCCTGGGATATGTCCCGGGGTCCTTGTCGCATGCTCCGGATTCGTTCTGAGAGGTTGCACAGGATATCGAAGTCTTCTGGCCGAGAAGTTGAGTGGAACTCACCCGGGATTCATCCAGCATGCTCAGCATTTGTCCTGAGAGCTTTGCACAGGATTCCTCCTGCGACCAATGACCAGCTTGCCTCAATGTCTACATGACATCAGTTGTGGGGACCCCTCCTCTGCCTGCATGATCGCTTGCAGGACCCCACCCTAAAAAAGACCTTGTGTCAAATTTGCCATTGTGGCAAATAAAGAGAAAAAAGTATTTGAACAAACAAACTATTTTTATTTATTATCATTACCCAGGAACAAAAAAAAAAAGTAAAAATATTTGGCACAGTCTTGTTTATGCTACAAAATTGGCTTATAAGCTTTTCATTTCTCTGTTAAAAATTAATTATCAATCTCCTTCAAATCTATGATCACAGTCTCAGTTTTGGAAGATGTGTGGTGGCATCACTTTTCTTTTTGGATTCCCCCAGTTAAAAAAAGTTATTTAATATCAGTTATGGACATATTAATCACTGCTACCCACAACACTGGTTTATTGTTGTGTTTAGGTTATTCATATGTTCTTACATTTATATGCATCTATCTATGTATCTGGATTTCGCCCAGCCCTTACCGTTCATAGTAGAAACTTGAAATTTTGTACACACACTCCCCTCAATGAGTTAGGGAAAATGTTTTTTTTGTTTTTTGAAAATTCCCCCCTAAATAGGTAAATAGGTAAGATTATTCTAAGTTGGTCACTAGTTTGTGCCTGCTTGTATTTTGAAAATTCAGATCAGATTTTAGTGATCACAGCCCAACAAAAGGCGAGCAAAGTAACTTATTCATTGATCACCCCTTTTTCCAAATTTAAATTGATCGTCCCCAACACAGCATATATGGGTGGTGGTGATTCATAATTTCCCTTGGAATGCTAGTATTTCATATTTTCTGTCAGTTTCTATATTGATTGCTTATTTCCGCCTAGTTTTGTTTCTTGAGCATCAATATTTATTTATTTTTTGTTTATTTCAGCAGGGAGTTACCGATTCTGCTGCACGGACACAGATGGAAGAAAGGAAAGATGAAACTATTTGTCAAGATGTAGAGTGAGTCTATTATCTGAAATTTTCTTCTAGTTATACTTTATGGATTTAAAAATGAATTATATAAAGCACAAAGCACAAAGCACAAAACCTCACCCAATGTATAAAGAGTTACTTGCAGGTTCAAACTTGATTCAACCATTGTACCTAATCAATACAATGCGGACTTTCCCCTAAAACTAATCATTATGCTCAAGTCGCTCTACTACTTGACTTTATTGACTTTTGAACACCTTTTGAATTTCAAGTAGCGAATCGGCTGTCTTATTCTCCAATCACTCACTCTCTCCCAGGGCTAGTGCAAGGGTTTCATGCACCTTAGGACAGATTTAAAATTGGTGCATGGGTTTCATGTGCCCTAGGTGAGACTTAAAATTTGCACTCCCGGTTGTATTCTAACAACTTTTTTTTTAGTTTGGAGTGCGCCCTTAGGGCATTTGCACCCTAGGTGACTGGGTGAAGTTTGCTTTATGGATGGACTAACCCTGCTATTTTCTTTTCCGGCCCTGTCAGCTGGGGCCTAGAATATGCTGACTGCATCCCCTGCAGAGGCGTAAGATTCCCCAAACAGGGACCCGGCCCTGTCAGCTGTGGTCTGGAATGTGTAGACTGCATCCCCTGCAGAGGGGTAGAACCCCCCAATCAGGGGCCACCTGTTCTTTCACCAAAGACGCAAGACTCCAATTAAAAAAAAGAACCTTTCACCAAAGTCGCAAGACACTAATTAAAAATATCCAACAGATGTCAACCAACAAAGGTACCATTATTGAAACCACAGCATCAGTTACTGCACCCCACCTGGACCAGAGAATATTGCCATTAGACCATAGGAGATTGGCACTGTTTTTTCTGGTCAGACAAGTCACATTTCCAGCTCTTTCGGGCAGACAGTTGAGTTCATGAGGCTATGGATCCAGCCTGTCAGCAGCGTGTTGCGCAATCTGGTGGTGGCTCTGTAATGGTGTTGGGTATGTTCTGTTGGAGTTCGCAAGGATCATTAGTGAAACTGGAGTCAGATTTGACAGGTGTGAGATACACACAGATCTTGTTGCAGACCATTTGCACCCCTTTATGCTCGCCATATTTCTCGGTAGTGATGGTTTGTTCCAGCAACAACCCCCACCACCATCACACGTGAATGTCACAGAACTGGTTCCAGGAACACTTGGCCGACTTCCAGGTACTCCATTGGCTCCGTGCTCACTAGATTTAATCCCCATTGAGCATGTACGAGACATATTGTAGACCTCACTAAATATCCCTGCAGCTACACCTAATAAACACAACTCAGTTATGGACAGCCCTGGAATGTGCTTGAATAGATATACCCTTGCAACAACTCCAGCATCTCGCAGACTCCATGCCACGCTGTGTCATTGTCGTTATTCAGGCGAAGGGAAGAGCTACTCTAATTTTTTAGTACTTCAGTTTATGTATTGTGAGCCGTATATATATAATGAAAACACAAAGTAAAACCCAGTAGAACATCTATATAAGCTAAGCACTCACTGTGTATTGAAACTGAATGACTCATATTTTAGCACAGTCATCCAAATCATTCATTAGAAATATTCCTTATTTCTCAAAAAAACATTATATTTGCAAATTGATAGAATAGTTGTGTGTGTGTGCGCACAAGTGTATGTATATATGTATCTTTCAGATATATGATTGTGTTCTTGAAGAAACAACAGATTATCAAAACCTACGTACTGTATTGTCTCCACAAGATAACAAATAATCTAATTTGGAATTTTGTATTAAATAAGAACTCTGCAGATATGGATATTAATTTGACTGGGTTCTTTTACTTTATTCAGAGCTTTTCACTACTTAGGCTAGTCAATCTGTGTGTAACATGTTTATCTAACATTAAAATTTGTTCAAAATGTTTATCAAAGGACCAAAAATTTTAAGCAGCAAATCTCTTGAGAATTTAATTTGTAATATAACACAGTCTATGTAACTAGATAAAGTTATGTTAGGCAATAATTAAAATTCTTCTTCCCCTTACTGCATTTCGCCATTTGTTTCTCAGCTTGGTTTATCATGCTTTGCAGACCATGGAATATTTTTCCACTCCTACAAGAAAATCTCTTTAAATCTCTTAACCCATTAACTGTGAATGATGGAAAATTCAGTCATTGTAGTTCCATGGCTAACTCAATGAAGATTCTGTTTTTTGTGATTGATAGCAACTCAGTTCTATCTGTGGCTTTTATCTGGCAATGGATTATCTTGCAATGGACAAGGACTTTTATCTTGCAATGGATAACTATTTCTCTTCACCACATGTGAGGATTTATATCCATTATGGGCAAAAGTCTTAGTGCCAAAGCAGGGAATTGGAATAATGTCTGAAAGATTAGCAAGGTGTCAGACTGGTGAAGCCAAGTATCACATATTTAATTAGGAAAATAATAACTTTTAAGCTGTATCATAGAAGTGATAGCTTTTATGGTTTGGTTTGGTTTGCTGGGTTTAGTGGCATGTCAACCTTTTAGTAGGTCATTTAATGCCAGAACTGGTCTTAGTTGGGGATATTGTTAAGTAGTTGCAGTTGTTCTTTTTTTAACTAGCGTCTTGCGATTTTGGTGAAAGGTTATTTTTTTATTTATTTATTTATTTTTATAATAGTCTTGCGACTTCAGTGAGAGTGGGGGGGGGGTTGACTAAGGTTTGGTCAAGTTCCTTTCCTTTGACCTGTTTGACTTGGTTGGACCTACCAGGAATTGAATTCCCACTAGCTAGCCACTCCACTACGTCAAGGTATTTATTCGTGGAATGGTCGCTTTTATGGGTCAAGCAATAATTGTGAATTCAGTCAGTGTTGCCAATTTAGCACGTTTCACGCTAGATTTAGCATATTTCTTGTTTTGGCATTGGAAAAAGTGCTAAATTAGCGCGTTTTCACTTAAAAACACTTCGGCCATTTCCTGTCTATTTTTGACCATTTTTAGCATCTTTTTGGTGGCTTTGGGCCATTTAAAAAAATGTAGCGCTTTTTTAGCAAACTAGCGCGAAAATATTTTTGGAGTTGGCAACACTGCTTTCAGTAGTAATACAAAGACATAATGACTGTATGATCTCAGGTTCTTTCCCAGATACCAATTAACAGAAATTTATTACAGAAATGTTAAAAGAAGATCTAATTTTTAAAACAAAGCAAAGCAAAGCAATTTTAACTCTTAAGATAAAGTTTTGAGGAATAAGTAGCACTTTTGGACAGAACTGTTGACTGAGAGGTCTCAGATATGTTGATGAAACTCATTACCTTATATTCACATAAGTAGAAATTTCAAACCAGAAGGAAAAATATCTTTTTCTTGGCAAAAGAGGTGGCTAGCAGTAGTTGTATATGTTCTTTAGCGATTACAGCAAAGATAAGAAAAGTGAAAAGTCTGATGTTCTATCTGAGCTAGAAATTGGTGAGATTGTTTACCTCGCACGTAGTTACAGTTATACAAGCAGAGTTTCACTCAAGTCGTCAGCCACCATACTTGTAAAATTTGTGGAATCACTTAGGAATTAACACTGGATTAGGTGGATTTTCTGGTCGAGCTTGTAAATGTTTTAGATATTTGATCAGCTGACTCTGCTTGGAGCACAGAATTGGACATTTACGCCTTGGATAAAACTTCTGATCTAACATTTCCAAGTGCTAACTTTACAATAGTTTAAGCGTGTGTGTGTCATTTTAATTATTTTGTTTATTGAATTCTGTTTGTTCTGTATTGTGTAAGTGTCCTTGTGTCTCTTATTCATGTGTTCTATTTTTTAATGTATCCATAATGGCAACTCATTTGCATTAATATACAATTTGGTGATGTGTAACTATTGTTCTCTGAAATCAATTCCCATGTCAACACCTAAATTCATTCTCCAAATATACAATTAGCATAGCATATGGGTTGCTCGGCATATTTTGTCACTTTTATGCTCTATTTACACCTTATATGAATCACTTTTTGTTGTTGTTTAACGATAGATCAAAATAGTTTGTTGGGTGGTTTGCTACCAAGGAGAAAGAAAACTTTAATTTAAAACTCAGGCAAGAACAACATCTTCCTCTAAATCGGTTTTGTACTAGTACATTTTTTATTACACAAGTGTTATAAATAACTATTATATTTTATTCAAATGGTTCTTTGGACAATTGAACTCCTTCTTGTTATTTGTGTTGTAAACACAACGTTTGGCCAATCCATTTTTCAGCCTTCTTCAGGTGTAAAATCTGAGTGTGATGGGTTAAACAGAAGTTATGTTTAAAGGGGATAATTATTATTATCAAATTGTTTTTTATTCCTTGTTGCATTGAGGATGGCATTGTCACATTATTTTTACTAGGCATAAAAGGCATTACAGCATAGAATAAACATAGAATTTATGTGTAAACTTTTAGATATTAGATTAAAACTGACAAAAATCATATGCTAACATGAACAGATAAAAGAGATATTTTCTATAGTTTTGAGAAGGGCCATTAATATTCAAATGGTTCTTCAGACGATTGAACTCCTTCTTGTTATTTGTGTTGTAAACACAACGTTTCGGCCAATCCATTCTTCGGCCTTCTTCAGGTGTAAAATCCGAGTGTGATGGGTTAAACAGAAGTTATGTTTAAAGAGGGGTAACCCGTATAGCACATGGCCTGGGTGTTTCTGTATCTTTGTCTTGTCGGGTTTAGGTTTGTTGAGAAGTGGAAGCCACATCGGGTTGAAATCCGCACTTGTCTGGCTAATGCATTTAGTCGACATTTTGATGTGAGCTGCTTCTTTGATTTTTCTCTGCATCTAACATCGTTCTCTGTCAATAATTTGGACTTCCTCAGGTGTAGAATCCAAGTGTGATGGGTTAAACTGAAGGACTTCCTTCCAGAGAGGAAGATGCTCAGCGTTCTCTCTCCAGATGTTGTTGGCCATAGCAGATTTATCTATCTCGCCCCTGATTATGGCCTTCTTGTGTTCATCAAGTCTGACCTTGAGGGGGCAGCCTGTTTCTCTGGTATAGACAATACCACATTTACAAGGGATGACGTAAACACAGTTGTTCACCAGTTTAGGGTCACGAGTAGGGGCAACCTTACTTAGCAGACATCGGAATGTGTGTTAATGTTTGAAAAGAAGAATGGATCGGCCAAAACGTTGTATTTACAACACAAATAACAAGAAGGAGTTCAATCATCCAAAGAACCATTTAAATATTCATGGCCCTTCTCAAAACTATAGAAAATATTATATTTTAGTAGTGAAATACTTTTCAAAATCAGTTACTTCAGAATTTTTTTAATAATGTATTATCATAATAAATGATTCCATTGTCCGCGCTGTTAACCGCTATGCCACTCACACCTCCAAATTTAAATATTTAGATTTAGAGGTGTGAGTGGCGTAAGAGCACAGAAAATGGAATCGGTGAGCCAAGTTCAAACTATGATTGATTCTGTTTACATTCACTTTGCTCTAATGCCCTTAGGAAAGGCATGAATCCATCTCTTCTTCTCTCCCCAAGCTACGGGCAGGGCAGACTGGACACTCTAGCCTTGGGAAGGCAACCGGTCTAGGAGAAGGACAACTCTGATTCCAAACCAGAGAGTGGAGCCCCCCAAGGCAGTTGAATATCAACTTTGATGTCCTTCTGGCAGCTCCTGCATCCAAACTGATGCCAAACACATGGCGCTCAGCTCTCGTTTGGACTACATCAGCGAAGCCGAGAAGAGGATTCTGTCAACTAAGCACCCCAGGATCTCTATATGCTTCACCCAGGCTTTTTCCCTGGAGATGTCACTTCCTTTGTCAATTGAGACAGAAATAAGGCCTTCTAAATATTTAAATTTAAAATGTGCAAATTTTAAATATATCAGATTTTTGTCATGTAAAGCCAAATCTCAAAATTATTTTTTGAATACCTATTAAGTCAACAAGTTTGGGATTCAATTATAAATACTATGGAATGATATATTTCTTAATGATATTATATGTCATACAATTTATTTATGTGGTTGTTTACAAAGGCTAATGTAAGGATAAAATGCCACCTTCTAGATAGTATAAGTAATTTGATATTTATTAGAGGATTCTATGTTGGCAACAAAGATATCTAGGTTGATTTCAATCAAACATTTTGTATTAAATAGTATTCGCTTGAATTTAAGAATTTAAAAAAAAAAAAAAATGAATTACCTTTTGGAAAGAAAACAGGCTACAAACAAGATCTGAATAATAAACTTATAATAGATTAAATTCAGATGAATCAACTATATTATAATTCAAGTTTTTTGTTTATTTCTTTATATTGAAAATCTTGATAGCACTATGTGTCTTTCAATATTTTAAGTATTAGACACAATGTAGATCATAGCCAAAATATTGAAAACAGAAAGGTTTCACTAAATCTTTTATCACTGAAAACCACAGAAATTCTTTTCTGATCAGGATCATTTTGACCTTTATTATTACTTCAAATCTTGTAATGGTAGTATCTGTCCACCATATTGTATTTAAGTATTTTACTTATTATGCCTTAGCTACTTAGATAAAATGTTATTGAACTGGTTGACATAATTACTGTATATTTTGGTGGATAAGATGACACTTGAAGCATCCCAAAAATGGGGTCGTCCTATAGGCCAGATACAAAAACCCTGGAATTCAGACTGAAATCGAGGTTTGGCTTATCTGAAGGTCGCCTTATCCACCAAAATATTCAGTATTTTAAACCTGGAACTACATTAGATTTATGAATCAGTTGGCATATTATTATCATGAATTCTATTCATCTTATATATTTTCATAATAATTTACAGAAATTTCTTATAGACTTCATGGGAATGATAATTACATAACATCAAAAAATGTCATTGATATTATGACATTAAATATGTTTCAGATTGGATATTGCAATCAGAAAACAATTGCAGAATTGTGCTTATTCCAACTTTTGCATTTTTTTTACACTTAGTTCTCAGCAATGATTTTATTCAAAATTAGACCAGCCCTGTCGGCTGGGGCCTAGAATGCACTGACTGCATTCCCTACAGACCCCCAACCAGACTGAAAAATAACCTTTCACCAAAGTCACAAGGAACTAATTAGAAAAGGAAAAATAACCTTTCACCAAAGTCACAAGAGTCTAGTTAAGGAAAAGTAACCTCTCACCAAAGTCACAAGACTCTAGTTAAAACAAAATAACCTTTCACCAAAGTCGCAAGACACTAATTAGAAAAAAAAAGAAAAATAATCTTTCACCAAAGTCGCAAGACTCTAGTTAAGGAAAAGTAACCTTTCACCAAAGTTGCAAGACTCTAGTTAAGGAAAAGTAACCTTTCACCAAAGACGCAAGACTAGTTAAAAAAAAATAACCTTTCATTAAAGCCGCAAGACTCTATTCAAGAAAAAAAAAGTAACCCCTCACCAAAGTTGCAAGACACTAATTAGAAAAAAAAAGAAAAATAATCTTTCACCAAAGTCGCAAGACTCTAGTTAAGGAAAAGTAACCTTTCACCAAAGTCGCAAGACTCTATTCAAGAAAAAAAAATAACCCTTCACCAAAGTCACAAGACTCTATTTTTTGGAATTTTAAACTGATTTCGGCATTAAATGACCCATCAAGGGTTGATATGCCGCTAAACAAATCAATCAACAATCAATCAAAATCAGACAAGAAATAAAACCATAAAAACTTTATATTATTAAAACTTTGAAAATCTTTTCAAAAATATTACATTTGAACATGAAATGAAATACACTGTGTGCAAAATGTATCCGATAAAATTTCAAAAAGTTTATTTGAACAAAATTGACAGAATTTGTAAAAAGACTTAACATTCAATTTTGTTTCAATATTTTCTGATTTTTGTATTTTTTAATTTTTGGTCCAAATTGCGAAAATTTTAAAGCTGTATAAGGATGTTAAAATAAACTTTTTGAAACAATATCGGATATTTTTTCACACACTGTATATGGCAATTTCTTGTTTCATAGTCATCATTTTATTTAGAGATTTTTCACTGAAAAATGTCTGCCTCTCTCCCAATTGAGTATGCAAATAAGTTTGAAGCCAAGCCAAAAACTAAGCACTGATCTATGAAAGTTGTACAATTATTCTTGTAATATTACCAGCATTTTGGTTCCACACCCAGGAGAGAGATGGTAACACTGTAACTTAATAAGAACTCGACAGTTGTTTTCCTATCAGATTCAGGGTGGAGTTCAAATTCATGGCTTACTAAAGGAGAAAAGGTCTAAAAAACTATGTATATACACTCATGCCCACACACAAACACATAACTACACTCACAGGATTATTTTCTGGAATAAAGTACTCTGGCACAAGCTATTTTATGTGTGTAAGTGAATGGTTCCCTTCAGACCTTTCTTGCAGTAACCATTGGAGATAGTTTGTTGTTGCCTGCCACCACGACTCAATAATAAAAGACTGGATCTGTTAAAAATACATCTAGTTGAGTGAGTAATTGTGGTATTTATAAAAGTTTACATTTAAAAGTTGTATATTTGAAAGTGGTGATTGCTTCTTAATTAACATCAGTTAGGCCATAAAGATAGAAGGAGAGACTCTAGAAGAGGTCGACGAATACATCTATCTAGGACAGGTAATAAAGCTAGAGAAAGACCATGACTGCGAAATAAAATGACACATAACGATAGGTTGGAAAGCATTTGGTATGAATAGAGAAATTCTGAAAAGCACCTTGCCAATGTGCATAAAGCATAAAGTATACAACGGTTGCATAATACCAACCATGACTTATGGATGCGAAACATGGAAACTAACAAAATGAGACTTAGAATCGCACAGAGAGCCATGGAAAGAGCAATGATAGGGATAACTCTAAGAGATAGAAAAAGATCAACATGGATCAGAGAGAGGACTAGAGTGAAGCATAGTATACAAATAATTAAACAACAAAAATGGAGATGGGCTGGTCACCTAGCAAGAAGAAATGACAATAGATGCGGGGGAAAGAGTAACCGATTGGTGCCCATGGGACAGTAAATGCTGTAGGAAAAGACCAGACACAAGATGGAGGGATGAGATAGAAAAGTTTGCCTGTAAGGCGTGGCAAAGGTTAGCACAAGATAGGTTGTCATGGAAGGAGATGGGAAAGGCCTTTGTCCGGCCAGCAGTGGACTTATAACAGCTGATGAGGATGATTATTATTATTGTTGTAAAGTCCAAGGTTGAATGTGACGGAAATAAGTATAGAGGGTGTCTCCCCAAAATACATACATAATTTAATTACAGCTATTACCTGAAAGTTAAATACATTCATAGTAAAGAATAGATTTTATTATAGAATTTAGAAAGAAAATCATTGGATTCGTATGTTTAAATGTTGATTGCTTTGAAAAGAAATAGCCATTCTAAGGCAGAGGATGTGGAAAAATTGGATATTGATGTTATGCATAGTTATTTCTTTGGAGGGCGTCTCTTATGCAGATCATCTCCCGTTGATAAGTGTCTAGGTCACCACTAATGAGATGAGTTTCCCATAGTGAACGCTATCAATCATGAGCATCTGCTATGGCACCCCCCCCCCCGGATCAGGCCATGGGTGAGGGGGTTTGGAAGTTAAAACCTTATATAAAGAATAATGGTGCTGTACAATTGTTTTATGTAATCCCA
>VCCN01002209.1:2197504-2215524 GCA_006491835.1 Architeuthis dux | reverse complement strand
CCCCCCCTGGAAAAGTGGCAGCACACAGCCATGCTATCAATGATTTTATAGAATTCACATGGTTTAGCAGTACTTGTACAGAACCCAAGAATAATCAGTAAGGTATCTTCATCAAATGCAATGATGGAAATGGAGGCGCGGGTACAGTGTATACCTACTTCTCAATTTCCATGGTTTTTTGTATGTCCGATATCTACTAATGGAAACATTATTGTATACCTAGTATGCAAAACCCAGCCTTGAGTATACCTAGTTCCAAAAAACCATTTCCATCACTGATCACATGGGTTATTATGGCACAGCAACATAAAAAGGCCACTTTTTAAACAAGTTAACTTTGAGCAGAACAACCAGCAGACAACTACAATGGTGGATAGACCCTTGGAGTTTTGGTATACTATTATCTTTTCAGATCAGTTCTTATTTGCTCAGTTTCAAGCAGATGTGTATAGGTCTGGATATTGCCTAGCCAAGAATTAGTTTGAACTGCCTGCAGCCCACTATCAAACAAGGCAGATTTTGGGTTGTAGGTAGAGCAATTTGGAACAATTGTCTTTCAAAACTTCTGGAGTTTGTGTGGAAAATCAATTTTCTATACATTAAAGACAACTTGAAAATGGCAAATCCAAAATGGTATAAATGACTCTCATGGCCAAGCCAGTTTTCTGACATAAATACTGTCTAATATTGTCTGGCTGTTTTGGATCATGAAATAAGGAAAATATCTGGAAAACCTTCAACAAAAAGAATTTTGCTTTGTGTTTTGAAAACAGCCTGGAATGTAGCAGATCTGATAAATTTGATGTCTAAAAAAGTTGAGTTTTTTAAACTGAAAAATCTGCTAATGGCAATTACCCCAAATTTTAATTGGCTACATAAAATATTCTTGAATTTTTTAGATTAAATAAAGGCTCTTGTTTAAAAGTTTAGGTGCCTATTTACCATGTTTTGTCATGTTTATACCTAACAGCCACAAAACTAAACACAACAGCTGGTAACAAGGACATAACATTAATTAATCCACTATTAATTGACAATTCACTGAGTAGCTTAGTAAGCCAGCTACAACACAATCTCTTAACACAGGTTTCAAACTCTATCATCTATTCAGTTATTTAGAGTTGCCTGGGATATTATCATTTGTTCCCATGAATTTTATTATAATTCTCCAAATATCTGTCTGTCTGTCTGTCTGTATGTGACATACTACCGCAGAAACCATACAACATATCCCCATGAAATTTTCTGTGTGTACCAATGAGACCCTGGAGCAGGTTTTTGGCAAATTAGTTTTTGCAAATATGTTGTTGTTTTTGTTTTTTGGTTTTTTTTTTTTTGGGGGGGGGGGTTACAATATAAATTCATGCTGAAATGGACACATTTTTTGTGTCTGCTTTTTCAGCTGAGGACATTGGTTGCTGATGAAAAACTGCTTAATTGTACAGTGAGTGGGGTCTTTGTATCATTCATAGAGAGGAAGGGAGAGTAAGAGGGAGATAATGCTTTAGAGAGGGGCTGAGAGTAAGAGGAAGAATGACTTTATTTTCTGTTAAGATTGTAGAAAAAATAACTCTAAAAGTTACAAGCATCATTTTTTAAAAACAAATTAAATTAAACATTTCCATCTGTCTATTTCATTAATTCTTGTTTAAAGCGATTATCGCGCCCATTAGGGCGGTTATTCAGCTAGTAATTGTAATGATGGACATTAGTGTCAGTACAGGTAGTTGTGTTCAAATTAGGAGACCTGTCATATTGTTTATTAAATTTCTTGACAGACAGTACCTGTTAGACTCTGTAGATCGACTTGTCCACTGTCAACTTGTATATAACACAATATAAACGCATACACTTCTTTCGGACATAGACGTCTACATGCTAGAATGCAAACCTCTAACTGATTTGTTCACAGTAAAATATCAGAGAAAAGGGATTCCCGAAACAGGAAAGTTCCATTACTGATCATTAACAAAGAAAGCTAACAAAGTTATCTTTCTTGTATATGATATATTAACATATTGACAGTACCTCTGTGTAAAATGCTTATCATCCAACTAACTAATCTAGGCCTCATTATTTCCATTCTGCTACACTCATGCTCATCATATTTGTTAATACTTTGAAAGATCTTCTTAAATAACATCCTGACAATAACTAAGTAACATATATCTGGATATGTATGAGCATACGACCTTGTCGGCTGGGGTATAGAATACGCCGACTGCATCCCCTGCAGAGGGGTAAGACCCCCCCCTCCCCAACAGGGGCCAACTGTTTTTGCACCAAAGTCGCAAGACACTAGTTAAAAAAAATAACTGTTCACCAATGTCGCAAGACTCAAGTTAAGGAAAAGTAACCTTTCACCAAAGTCGCAAGACTCTATACAAAAAAAAAGAATAATTGTTCACCAAAGTCGCAAGACTCTAGTTAAGGAAAAGTAACCTTTCACCAGAGTCGCAAGACTCTATTCCCCCCCCAAAAATAACCGTTCACCAAGGTCACAAGAATCTATTTAAAAATTCAAAACCTTTCATCAAAGTCACAAGACTCTATTTTTAAAAAAATAACTGTTCACCAAAGTTGCAAGACTCTAGTTAAAAAAAATAACCTTTCACCATCGTAAGACACTATTTTTTGGAATTTTAAACTGATTTCGGCATTAAATAACTGATCAAGGGTTGATATGCTGCTAAAGAAATCAATCAATCAATCATATGTATGAGCATACATCTGCATCTGTATCTAGTAGATAATCCTTATTTGCTTAGAATCCATTAGAAAACTCAAATGATCAGGACTTCAGACTAAAGCTAATCAACAATAATTACAACGTGGCTCCCCAGAAATCATATGTGAAACTGTGGCTGGGAAAAAAATAAGATGGCATGACAAACTAGACAAGTTCAGAAAGTATTGGCTCCACAACGCTCATGATAGATCTGGCAAATCTTAGTGAAGGTCTAAAAGGCTGATGATATCAAATTCATTTCATAATGCCTGAATAAGATGTTCAGAACAGTTTTTGTTTAGATTGTGTGTGTGTTTGTATTTCTAACTTTCTTTGTTTTTACCTATCTATGTGTATGCAGAGTGTGTATAAGGTAAAAGTAAACGTTTTATTGGTAAAAATTCAGAGAGTATTGATGAAAGAAAAGAATGAAGTTTCACCAGGCAAAAATATGACTGACAATACTTTCTTTCTTTTGTTTCAATCAGAGCTCCTGCTAAAGAGAATGTGGATGTTGCCGCTGCTGCTGCTGATGAGCCAGAGGAGGGTTCTGAAGCCCGCGTCGATGCTGCCTGTAAGATCCAAGCTGGGTTTAAAGGATACAAAGTTCGAAAAGAAATGAAAGAACACAAGGTGAGTTTTTAACGCTAAGCGTCTTGATCAGGACTTCGGACTAAAGCTAATCAACAGGTAATTAATGCATCTCAAAGCTTATCGGAAAGGCTCTAAGGTTTACATGTATACAGGTGTTTGTTGTTTGTAAGGGAATCCGACAGAATGGTAGACATGATTAGACAATGTCATACCTGTCAAGTTTCAATGTTGAAAATGAGTGAGAATCGTAAGTCATAGATTCATTCAATCTCATTTTCTTTGGCGGACAGCCGATGTAAAGACTTTCGATATTCATTGTTGAACTTGCGATGTTACTCCTAGCATGTGTGCGAATGGAATGAATAGACCCTTTTGGCGTGCCACAGATAGGGGGCCCACAGCAAATCACAGTCCTGTGGTAGCACTTCTGGGCATGTTTAATTGGTTAAAATCACTAACCAAAAGATTCACACTTTTATAAAAATGTACTTTTTATAAAATTTCTCACCTTTCATAAAATGCGTGAGAATTTTACACTTTTTATAAAATGTGTGAGAACTTTCCATTAATGCGTGAGACCATGAGAACGTATCAAAATGTGTGAGTCTCATGCAAAATGAGTAAGACTTGACAGGTATGTAATGTGGAAAAGAAAGAACACCACTCTGCTATGTTCAAATTTCTTCTGATGACGTCGTCCACAACAACAAAATGCATAAAGATTTATCTTTTGAGACGTAACATGCTTTTCTCAATCTTTCTTTTCCACATTGTCTAATCATATCTACCACATATGCAGGTTAAATTTCCCAAACTCGCGTCAAGCTGACCTTTGGAATTTGCTGACTTTTAGAACTTATAAAATACATAAGATTTATTTACTAATTATTTAAAATACTCTGGATGTGTACAAAGCGAGGCACACAACACACATGATTTCAAAACAAAACGTTGCGAGCGACACCATAACACAATGGCAGGTATGTGAACTAAGCCACACAAACACTGGCAGCCACTCAGTATCAGGAGTTTTGCTGAGTATCCAAGTATCGGAAATCACTCAATACCTTGGAAGTTTTGGAAGTTACTGAGTTTGGGATTGCCAAGTTTGGGAAATTCAACCTGTACTATATATCAGGATCTTTGGAATTTTTTATGCTTGCAGTGAAATCTTATACTCTAAAATAAACAGTAAAGTTTCTTTTTTCAATCTTTGCCATATTAGATTTCTTGAAAGCCACATAATAATCTGAATATTATCCTCCTGAATATATCCAATGCTAATCCCCTGAATGCAGCAAAATATTTAAAATATTGGATCAAATATTTTATTGTTAAAAAATCCATTATACTTGGTGACATGACATTTCCTGGTCGCACTTTACCGCTGGTAGTATTCTGCCCTTAATTTTCGCAGTCAAGCAGGTTACCTACCAAAAACATTTCTCGGTCAAGAAGGTTCCATGCCGATGATATTTCCTGGTTGCATTTTCGTTATCAAGCAGGTTATTTGCTGATGACATTTCCCAATCGAGCAGGTTACTCGCTGATGACATTTCCCGGTCAAGCAGGTTACCTACCGACAACATTTCCTGGTTGCATTTCTCGATCAAGCAGGTTCCATGCCTATAATATTTACTGGTCGCAAGCAGGGAAAATGCGACCGGGAAATGTTATGGAACCACTATGCAAAAATGCAAGTTACATAAAATATTGTAGTAGGTATGGATATGTAATCGGCAAAAGACACATGACCCTGTGTTGAAAACAATTTTAATGTATTATTAACTATCATGTTACTTCTTAAAAGTTACATTGTTTGAAGGATGACAGATTATAGAAGTAAAAAGATTATCTTAGTGGATTAGTCAGGGCTGGAGTTATGATCTTTACAAAAAGATTTCTAAACAAAATGTCAATTTTTTCCAATACCAATTTTGCTTTTTAGGCTTTCAAAAGCTTCAAATGTACATTTTATGTGTGCATACATTTTCTCGTTTCCCAGTGTTTTCATGATGAAAAAATATGTGGTTTCATCATTTAAAAAAATATATCTGCTTTATATAATAATACTGTCTAACTAATGCCTCAAAATGAGAATTTTCCTATAAAATTATAATAGTAATTAATAATTCTTGTATATTTTATTCGTTTTAAGCTATCATTGTTTCTCAATTTATTTTTACTATACCATAACAGTATTTAGATATTTAACACAGCAGATCCCACAAATTACTGGATCTATGAAATACACTAAATATTTGTAGTATATACCTCATGGGTTTTTCATATTTTGTAAGTATATGAATATACTGACTGTTTTGAATTAAACAACTAACATCAGTCTCTTGAAGTGGAAAGAGCCTGACTGTCTTGAAAAGCTACAATCGAAATCCTGACCTTTAACTATACTCAAATATTGACAATTATTAGCATCAGAGGCAAACAATTTGATCTTCCAATCGGGTGTCATAAATGCTTTTCAAGGATCGTTATGAAAATGTAATTATCTATGCTGAGTAATTCCTTCTTCTGCTGAAATTGGTGTTTTTTCTTTAATAGAACATGTTGCATAGGTCACAGAATGTCAATGTATAGTCAGTGTTTAAGGAGAACAAAAAGAGCAAGATCAAGTCTATCCAGAACTTCTGATGCCTGGCAGCACCAATTTCTCAAGATCAGTACCAACAACCAGTGTTACAATTTTTATGGCTGTTATAAAGTGAAAAAAATCCTCTTCTGCTTGCTAGCAAGGATTCTAGCTATATAAATAAATATATATTGTATATATAAGATACATGTTTTTATGCAACAGCATTATAGCTTTAGGGATGAATTTTATCAAATTATGGATGCTTGCCCTGTGTTTAGAGATTTGTTTATAGGCTGTATATGTTTATAGCAAACATATTGAGTAAAAGAACAAAATATATTTTCATGATTCTTGCATTACATACACATAATTTATAAAACAAAAAAATCTGCTCCAAAATGAAACGTTGAGTGGAAAAGATTGATCTGGTAAGAAGTTAAGTTCCATGACGTATGTTGTGCCTACATGTACTAAACTTATATAATTACCAGATTTTTCACCTGACAATGGTTTCAATATAGAAATTCTGGGATGATATTCTTACACATTACAAATACATGACATTTTTGATTGATAACAAAACCAGCTAACTTGGATTTGATATCAAAATGTTCACTGGAATACACCATCAACTTGTAACCTTCAACAAAATGAATTAGTCTAATCTGATAAAATTGGTATATCACGATGAGTACAATTTGCAAACATCACTTGAAGAATCATCTTTATTATAGATATCACTTTCACTCTCATTCAATGAAAGAGTCCTTGTATCATCAAAAGCATTATTTATGTATACCACTTTCTTTTGAAGGATATAACGGTTACTGCAGTTTTAATGTCACAGCACCTTTATTCAAAGACTTGAAATATTGATAGGTATTTCAGGTTGAAGTCTTAAAGAGCATGAGGTCGCACGTAAACAAACATGGCTGAAAATCCTAAAATGCATAAGGCCGCACAAGTCTTTCTTGCAATACTGCCAATTTTCACAACAATCTGCCCACAAATAAAGACACTATAAACATTTTAATAAACAAACCATTTTTAGCCATTTTCTGCTCAATCATTACAGCACTGGGCTTTAGACTTAGAAAATTTTCATCAGGATGTTAAGAGTTAAGGACATTCAGGGCCTGACAGAGCTGGTAATAGGCCCAGACCAGATGGGAAATGTTGGCCCCATTTCAAACTGCTCATTAAATATTTATGTAATCAGTGCTAAATACATATGATTTATGTATGGGTATAATCATGTACATGTAATGTATGTAATGTACTTACAAGTAACGGAACAAAATAAGTTTATAAAATAGGTAATCTTGCTACACCTCTGGAGTAGGATCCTATAAAATTGTAGGTCCATGTGAACTGGTCCACTTGCTGATGGGCCTGAGGACATGTGATGTTTAGACATACTGTAATGAGTAACCTATCTTTCTCAATCATTACAGGGCTGGGCTTTGAACTTAGAAAATTCTCAACAGGATGTTAAGAGTTAATCATTAGACAGCTTTCTTCTGCCACCGATTTATATTATTCTTTCCACTTGGATCCCATTTGATTTCATGTGTTGAGTCTCTTTGAAGTCATTCAGTATCTGCTGCCAGGCTCCTTACTTCTTTTGTAAGTCTTCCAAGAGTCACAACTCTAAGGATCATTATCTTTCTCACCAGGTTTTCTTTCAAATTTAGCAATTTGCCTCATACTCTATAAAGACTGTGCCCAGAGAGATGTAGCTGAAGGGGATGGAGGGGAGGTATTTGAAAACATCTCCCCAGTCCCCAAAAGCTTTATAAATAGTCAGTGGCGTAGCAAGAGGAGGGCGATGGGGGGGCAATCGCCCATGGGCGCAATGTGAAGGGGCGCAAAGTCTACAATATACTTTAAAAAAGCATCCCAGAATAAAAGTCACAGGAAGAAAAGTCACGGAACAAAAGTCACAATGTAGTGTTACCCTGAGCTACCTAACAAATGTAATCGGAAGAAAAGTCACAACTGGGTAGGAAAAAATTTGTTTAATAAAATAAGTAATATTTTAATTCAATTCACTAATTAAATGTTATAGTGTGACTTTATTTTAGGCCTATGTAAGGTGGTAATTCTTCATGTTATTGTCATTAAGTGGGTAATGAGTCACAAAATAAATAATCAAAACATTTTAGGGAGCGGGGGGCAACATTATTTTTGCTCCCGGGCGCTGAGAACCCTTGCTACGCCACTGTAAATAGTAGTTCACCAACTTCATTTCTACTGACAAATCCCACTAAATGTTGGAGGGGGACCCTCAAGGAGACAAGCCTCCAGGCCCACAAATCCCACCCCCCAAATCTCTAGCTATGCCTCTGATGATGCCTCTATTTTTAACTGCGACAAAAGTCGACAATTCTATGAATGGCAAAAAGTTTTTCGTTCAGACCAAATTTGAATTGATCCATAGCTTTCATAAGAAAGGAAGTATAGAGAGTGGGCGAAGAAAGAGGAATATTTTTTTTTTTACGTCACGCTATGTCAAATAATTCTTTTTTTAAATCAATTCTCGAAATAAAACAAATGTGACATTTAAGAAAAAGCATTCGCAATTTAAGAAGCTAAAACATTTTCTTTAACATCTTATATTGTAAGCGTAGAGTTATGACCTATATCTTATGGGAAACACAAATAGACACACACTTCTTGGATACAAACTAAATTCTAGCAAGGCTTGAGAAAACCAGTCAGTGTCGATTCTCAGAGAGTTTTTTTTTTTAAATCTCTTAACAGCTTTACATTATTTTTTTTATATCAATTGGAAACAAATAGATTTATTACAGAAACAAATGTTGCCAAATGCTATCAAAAATTGTGTAAACAACGTTGCATGTTTTGAACAGAGTCTGTTCTTTTTCTTAGTTCTTCTTGTAATTGTTCTACTCATTTCCATAAATGGAAAATTATCTTCTAAGTGGTCTCTTTCTGTTTCCAATTGATATTCCCATAATTTTTGGCATTCTGAAATTCTTTAAATGCTGTAGTATAGATATATTACTTTGATATACTTACTATAGTTTGCAGGTGATAATTTTTAAAACTGAAAACAATTTGATGATAAATAATTGGAAGACCTTTCTCAGGAAATGCATTATATTCATGTCAAGACTTTGCTAATTGAAGGTGATACATTTAAGGAGTTATAGTTCACAGTAATTAGGATGTTTATTTGAGTCTGCTGTTACATATATTATTGGCTGCAAGAATATGGAAATATTAGAAACCATCAATCAAAACTGTCACCATAACTGTCAACATAGATTTCTTTAGATTTTAAGTTGGGCTGGCTGGCTATGTATCACATGTACAGGCCACACCAATGGAGTTAGAGGGCTGAAAATTTATTTACTCCTTATTACGTCTAGAAAAAACTTTTTTTGAAAATTCACCCCCAAAATAGGTTGTATGGGGGGGGGGGGTTCAATTTACAATGTAAGTGGTCCCTTAGTTTTTGTTGGGCAGCGTTCAAGCTTGTCTTTTGAAAATTCTGACTTTTTTTGTGATCACCACCCAACAAAAGGTGAGAGAAGTAATTTATTCATTGATCACCCCTTTTTCCAATTTTTTAATTGAACACCTCCAACATGGCATGCTGCCAAAAGATGTTGGTCATGTAACGGTTTCTATTGAGTGTTTTTAATATTATCATCGAGCTCAGAATCTAGATAAAAAACAGAATATTTTACATAACAAATATCTTGAAATCATCATTAACTTAAACTAAAGGAAATGTGCTTCTTTTGAAGAAAGAGTTGTTCTGAAGTGATACTCAGGAAATAAACGAGAAGTATTTCATTATTTTACACAGATCAGAAAATTGACATTCTTGCTCTTTTTAGAATAATATTGGCAATTTATTTATGATCAAACTTGACTGTTTGATTCATTCAGGGCTTCCTTCCTTCTTTCTTTTCCTGTGCAGTAACACTAACTGTCCCCCTCCCACCCTTATTATAGATGTGCTCATTACTCATTTAAATAGAGTGGTTGTTGTTTTCCTCTTCTACTCTTAAGTGATTATTTCCGTCCAACAAGTTCCTCTCACCGTACTACTTACGTTTTGGAGCATTTTATTAACTTTATATTTGATATCAAGGTCTAAATAAGAATGTTATTTATGTTAAACTGAATAATTAAAAAGAAAAAAGATATGCAAACCCTTTAAAGCAAGGAAGCTCAAGATAGTCAGTGATAGAAATTAATTAATGATTTTATAGAATTCTTTTCTTAAACCCATGTGTGCTTTATCTAAAGACATATAGGGATTTAGGCCGAGTACATCTATGTATGATGTCTGGCAGTCTCTGAACAGCAATTTTAACTGCCGGGTGTTACTTAATTCTCATGGTTATATTCCAAGGTTTAATGGTGTGAATGTTGTGATAATAATTGAATGACCTATGATAAAAGTGAACAAAGCATTACTTTTCAAATGGTGCTTCTGACGATTGAACTCCTTCTTGTTATTTGTGTTGTAACCAGGACGTTTCGGCCATTCCAATCTTCGGCCTTCTTCAGGTGTAAAATCCGAGTGTGATGGGTTAAACAGAAGTTATGTTTAAACCCTTATAGCACATGGCCTGGGTGTTTCTGTATCTTTGTCTTGTCGGGTTTAGGTTAGTTGAGAAGTGGAAGCCACATCGGGTTGAAATCTGCACTTGTCTGGTTAATGCATTTAGTTGACATTTTGATGTGGGCTGCCTCTTTGATTTTTCTCTGTTTCCAACATCATTCTCTGTCAATAATCTGGACTTCCTCCCAGAGAGGAAGATGGTCGCCTTCTCTCTCTAGATGTGGTCGGCTATAGCTGATTTATCTATCTCGCCCCTGATTATGGCTTTCTTGTGTTCATCAAGTCTGACCTTGAGGGGGTAGCCCATTTCTCCGGTATAGACAATACCACATATATAGGGGATTTCATAAACACAGTTGTTCACCAGTTTGGGGTCACAAGTAGGGGCAACCTTACTTGGAGAAGGAGTTCAATCATCCAAAGAACCATTTGAATATTAATGACCCTTCCCAAAACTATAGAAAATAACCAAAGCATTACTTGTTTATTATATTTTCATATCCCTCCCCTCATTAACCATGTCTGCTTAAAAGAAGAAATGTAGACATTATCTGCAGGAATATTTGTCTTATGGCTTTGTTGAAAGCCCATTTGATCGAAAACAGCCTATGTATCTTAACAGCACATTTTCCAATGAAGCTATGGAGCCATCAAGACTTTTAGAGCTTTTAAAAAGAAAAAATCCTGATAAAATGGACAAACCCGATTGATTATTTCAATAATTCGAAAAATAATTTTTTATCAACGAAAAACGGTTCCTTCTTTATTTAGAAAAAGTACACAGACAAAAGGAATGATTGCATCTTATAAAATTTCACAAATCATTGCAAAAACTGGAAGTGTGCATAGAATTGCTGAAAATATTATACAGCTTTCCTTTGAAATTCTCATGGAAACTGTGTTGAATCAAGATTTATCAAGTGTTTTTAAAAGCATCACTACTGAGCAATGATTTGATTCGGAGAAGAATTGCTAAAGTGTCATCTGATTTAAAAGGCTCACTTGTTGAGAAAATAAAAAGCAGAAAATTCTCAAATCAAATTAATGAATCAACAGTTAATATTAGTAGAGGTATTCTTATGACATACGTCTGTTTTATAGATGAAGACTACATAGTATGAGAAGAAATGTTGTTTGTAAAATCTTTGGAAATCAAAACGACTGGATCATTCATTTTTGAGGCTTTGAGATCTTAAATTTGATGGAAAAAAAGTACCCTTTGAGGACTTAGTATCCCATATAACTGATAGCACTTCATCCATGGTGGGAAAACATAAGGGATTTATTGGCCACTTGAAAAATGTATGTTCTTCTTTGTAAGTAACTTTGAACATTTCAGAGACAGACTAGCGACACCAGTTCAGGCTAGTTTTTTCTTTGATGTCAACACGTTGACATTGTTTATCTTGCTAACACTGCTGATGTTTCAGTGACATCACCAGTGTCAAGGAAAAATGTGTCCCTTTTCGATTTGCCAAAGTTTGGGGTGCCTGATATGAACAAGATCCTTCTTTTCTGCATTGTGTCATACACCGCCATATTTTAGATGCCAATAATATTGGTCCAGTTCTTCTTGAATCATTGGTAATAGTTATTAAAACAGTTAATACAATTAAAAAGTTTTGCAGTGATAATGAAGAGCAACACATTAGACTTATTTTGCACACGGAAGTTTGATGGCTTTCAAAAGGAAACTGCCTAACCCGATTCGTAAGCCTATTTGATACAATGGTAAGTTTCTTGGAAATGGAAGGGGAGCTAGATTTTGAAGAGGAAATAAAGAACCACAATTTGACATTTACTTTTTGGCTTGGTTTCTTTTTCGAAAGCTTAATGAAGTTTCACTTCAGCTTCAAGGCAAATTATGTACGTTGCTAGACTGTAAACATACTCTGAAAGCTTTTTACTGAATAATTAGGTATTTTTCAAACCAGTTTACAGAAAAAGCACTTCAACAGCACGCCCGAGTTAACAGAAATAATTAGACATCTCTGAGATCGAGCTCTTAAAGATTATGCAGAATATTTATTGTCATTAAAAGAAGAACTGAAGAACTGAATAGCCAATTTTCAAATTTATTTTCTTTAGAAGTCAAGCCATGGATGCTGGATCTTTTTGACTGTCTTATAGAATCTGTCAGTGAAACAATCCAAGAGGAACTTATTGAACTAAAATGCAACAATGAATGCAAGTACAAATTTGAAAGAGCTGGAATGACTGAATTATGGCTGTCAAATACAACAGCTCTATCCAAACATTTGGTCTGAAATGGCTAAAGTACTGTTGTGCTTTCCAACTTTATATTTGGTTGAATGTGGTTTTAGTGCAGTCAAAAAAATATTGACAAGGAAAGAAGTAGATCTGATATATAAGACTAAAACTCACAAATATTATTTTAGTTTCATTGAGAATTTTTTTTGGGATGTTTGCTTTAAAAAAATATCTAAACGGGAGTGATTGGGGGGAAAAAAGGTTGAGAAACTCTGGCCTAGGCAATTTTTGTATCTATTTCTATCAAGTTGAAACTTATTTTCCTGTTTTCTCTACATTATTACTTGAATTATTTTTGCTCTATCTGGGATACTAAAAGAGCATTTAGAATTTAACTCTCTAGACTTATACTATATGTGGCCCTTTCCATTTAAAATCCATGGATATTAATCTCTCAAGCAGCAAATTCTACAGCTTTTTACCTGAAAACATTCAGTTAATCACCTTCCTAAATGCCTTTTTGAATGCAATTTTTTCTGTTTGTGGGGATTTAGACTATGATACATAAGTTTATTTTGTCTGCCGTTTCATGAGAAACAAAAACAGAATGTTTTTTTATCTACTAATTTACAATACAAAAAAAAGAAAAGTTAGTTCTAAACACTCTATGAGCCATAAGGTGTTAATACACATACTTATCATGTTCATATTGATCATGGATCTTTGGAACATGTATCTCTATTACCAAACGGCACAGCTGAGTATTTAGTATTTTCCAATGAAAGAGATTCATAAACATAGGTATATAATTGAATATACTTGAATATACTTTTTTTGACAGCAGTTAATTGTGTTATTAAGCCAGCTTCAGTGTAGTTGGGCTGGGTTTAAACTGATAAGAAAAATGGTAGTTAAATTTGGTATGTCCAATATCCGAACAAAGATTATTTTTAAAAATATTGATATTCTCGGATGTGACCGTCTTTTCACTTAGGCTGTTCCATGCGTTTGACACTCTTGCTGAGAAGAAATTTTTTCTAACACCAGTGGAGGTCTGAATTTTTACTTTGTCCTCTGGTTTTACTGCAGATAGATAAACTCAGCATTTTCTTATCAGGGCATTTTGAGCAATGAACGTCAGTATCCACTCTATGTATGTTGGTCTGGATTCTATAGACCTCTAGTAGGTCAGCACGTTTTCTTCTGTATTCAAGGGTCTCTAGATTAAGTTGTTTTAATCTTTCAGTGTAAGATATATCTCCCAATCTCAGAATGATCTTGGTGGCACTCCTCTGAACTCTTTCTATGACATCTGAGTTGGACTTCAGGTATACCTTGATTAGTGCGGATAATTCATTCCAAAGTTTTCCATACTGTTCAAAACCGCACTGTTCAAGGTCTTATTATAATGTAATGTGATTTTTTCCCAGCTTATACTTGGTTACATTAATTTGTACAGCAATACCTTAACCGTACTACATGAAAACCTGCACTAATCAAGGTATTGCTGTATACATAATACTGGCTGTATACTGTATACATAATACTGCTGTATATTCAAGGTATTGCTGTATACATAATACTGGCTGTATACTGAATGATTGAATATTTGGAAGTGGTAAATGTATCCATGCAGTTTTTTTCTGTGGCACCAAATAAAGGCAAACTTCTTTAAGTGGAACTTCTGTTATATTTTATTTGTCAACAGAAAAAAAAGAAAAAAAACATTCATACCTTTAAAAGTTCTTTATATTTATTGAGGTGTAAAAATCTGAATGGAATTTAACTGCTTGTTATAATGAAGTTGCCAATGTCTTTGCTATTGTTTTTGTCTTAACTATATTCCTGTTTATTTATTTTTTTCACTTTACTAAAATGTTCTCTGTGCCGATTTATTTTTGAGTGGGTATTTCTAACTCATAATGCTAAAGGAATAGTTCCAATTAAATCTGTTTTTCAAATAATAATTTTCCTGAACACATTTTTTTTCTTGAATTTCCTTTCAAAACTATCACCAAGTGAAACCCAATTGTCATCTGAACGCATAGTTATGGTTCATTTTGCATTTTCTCTTTTTTCCCCTCAAAAGTTCTGAGTCATTCTAAGAGTCATTTATTGTATGCTTTACAAATTACATTGTCCTTTATAAAAGGAAAAGGTTACAAAGGGCACACATCAAGAGAATTACAAGGAATTAAAAACAATTTCTATCCCTGTTTTTCATTAGTTTTTGCCCCCTCCCAACTATGCCAGTAATGTTGGGGAAGAAAACTGTAGTTGTTAAAATAAAAGGCTGAAGAAAGGTGATGGAATGAAAGGGGGAAAAGAATGAGACGAGTAAAAGACAAACTGATAAATTATAAATGGATCTTTCCTGTGGATGGTGGTTGATGCATTCTCTAGAACCTCTACGCTCTTTTTCTTTAAACTAAAAGAAAAAAAAGAAAGACCTTTCGTTGACATTTTTTTTGATCTATAGGATCATAATAATCCTTTACTCATTCCTCTCTTTGTATTCCTGTGACATTTAAAATCATGAACTATTGTCACAGCCAATGTATTTATATGTGCATACTCTCTCTCTCTCTCTCTCTCTCTCTCTCTCTCTCTCTCTCTCTCTCTCTCTCTCTCTCTAAATGCAGGAGTTTTTGCTTGAGTTTTCTTTTGGTTACCATTCTTTTGGTTCATTCTCTACCCAAATGAGAAATATTTTGAAACTTTATTCCCCTACCTCAATTTTGAAGTCTTCAAATCACAAATTTAAATGGTGGTCGGGCATTAACGATGAATGATGGAAATTTCCGTCATTGCAGTTCTATGGCTAACTTAATAATATTTCTGCTTTATTGTGGTTAATGGCAGTTCAGTTCTAACTGTGAGTCAGGGCTTTTATCTTGCAATGGATAACTATTACTGTTCACCACCTTCCACAGTGAATGGGTTAATGGAATTGTGAATCTGGATTCTTTAGCATGACAGGGCAGTTTCATTCATTAATATTTCATTCAAAATTATTCCCAGAATGAGAATCTAAGCCAGTTTACTATTCTAATACATCTTGCATTTATGAGGCATTTCTTCAATACTTCCCTCATGACCATTGCTTAGCTTTGGTTTAATTTCAGAATATCTCATTTGATTAGTTTTTTTAATCACTGCTACCCACAACACTGGTTTATTGCTGGGTTTAAGTTATTCATGTGTTCTGACATTTATGTGCACAGACTTCGCCCAGCCCTAACCGTTCATAGAAGAAACTTGAAATTTTGCACACACACTCCCCTCAATGAGTAGGGAAAATGTTTTTTTGTTTTTTGAAAATTTCCCCCTTAAATAGGTTTTTAGAGAGGGTTCAATATTCAATGTAAGTTTATGCTAAATTGATCACTTATTCATTGATCACCCCTTTTTCCAACTTTTTTAATTGATCACCCCCAACACAGCATATATGGGAGGTAGTGATTCATAATTTCCCTTGGAATGCTAGTCATGTTTTTTTTACATCTTTCCTTTATCTGTTCAATTTTATCTTTAAGTACTAGCAATGATACCCGGTATTGCCCAATAGAAAAATAATTGCAAATATAACAACACAGGAAAAAATACATTTTTTAATTTACCTCCATGAATATAAATGTTTGGCTGAAAAAAGGCTACCTTAATCCCAAATTGACCTCTGGTGACATCCAATGACCATGGCAGTCACCACCTATCCTATCGTATCAAATTTGACCTTATCTGCCCTACCATTAGATTGAGCTAGTAACTTTAGGTGCTAATCCAGACCTTGTAAAACTAATTTATCTTGTAATGACATTTTGCTTGAGTTTATGATGCTCATTATACTATTTACTTAGTGTCTTATTGACTCCCAAAATAAGAGAAAATTATTGCTACAAATTAAATGAATTAACATTAGAAATTACTAGTGTTGTCACTGTCATGTTAATAATACAAATGATTGCATCTCTAATTCTGTAATTGGCTTGGCTCATTGCTATTTGATAAGCATGAATCAAAATTGACCACTCCAATATCATTTAATTAGTGAAAGTCTCCCCAGTATGTGTATTAATCTGTTTTGATTTAGTTATAATTGTTCACAATCACAGAACCTATCAAGCATAAGCAAAACTAGCATTCCAAGAGAAATTATGAATCACTGCCACCCAGTGGCGTTTCTAGCTCTTAGAAACTGGGGGGTGCCATATAAGAACTGGTGTATCCAACATGATTTGTCTGTAACACTTAACTGGTGTGCCAACTAAACAAACATGTTTCTGATCCATATATCAACTTAGACAAAAATAACAGCATCCAACTACAATTGAAGATATTTCTATATGTGTGTATGCACCACAATTACTTGACAACTGCAAATTGTACAAAGTTGACATTCACCAGATATATTAGTCAGCATACAAGGCAGTGCAGTGTTGAGTCTGAAGTTTATTGGATCTGTTGTTCTCAAGAAATCTAATAAAATAAATTAAAAAATCAAAGATTATAGATCTTTCTTCATAGTTTCTATATGTTATCACCCTTGACTTCCGCTCTTTAAAATTATCTAAATTGGCAACACTGAAGAGATATAACCGAAATACTTTGAAGCCGTAGTTTCATATGACAGACAGAAAATTATTTTACATGACAATTATGGCAGGCTGCTCCACACACCATAAAGGTGCAACTTTTGAACGGGCACTGCCCTAGTTAAAACCAATTTGAATTCCTCAAAGAAAAAAATTCTCCCATAATGATTAGAAGACATACCATATTTAATCTATTTTAAGCATGGTGTGAGAGTCCAATTCAAACATTTGATTGAGCAACGTTTCAAAACTAGCGTATGATGAAATTAATAATAATATTTAATAATATTTGATAGCATCCCTAGCCTTTCATTTCCAAAAGAATGCATTCAAAATCTTTTATAATGAAATATGTCAGTACTGAAATATATCAATAATGTCAAAATCTTTGATAACATTGTTTTATCCATTCCTTATAGATTTTATGCTTTTACTCTAGTATAAAAAATAGTTTATATGATATTGAGCAAGTATACATTGTAGTTATCTGAATTTAATTCTCAGTGGAAAACTCTTTCTTACTTTGATCTTAAAAGGAAAATGATTCAAAATTTCTACAATAAACTATGAAAATGAAAAATATTGGAAAATATTTTCAATTTCAGTATTCTAGACGTTATAAAATGTTAAAATTTTAAAACTTTAAAAATTAAAAAAAAACGTTAAAATTTTTAAATTAACAATTTTATGAACATAGTT
>VCCN01002209.1:2166777-2187478 GCA_006491835.1 Architeuthis dux | reverse complement strand
ATATTTTCTTCCAAAAACATTAAAAACTATTTAATCGATGTTGTTTCGTGGTTACTAAGATATTTTCTTCCGAAAACATTAAAAACTATTTATTCGATAAATCATTTAGATTGTTTATAGTTTTTATATTCGATAGACAATACATTTTTTTCAAGTAATTTTTGTGCGCTCAATCCACAAGACTTTTGTTACCTCAGGAATTTGTCAGTCAGCTGTGAGAAAAAACTAATTTTTAAAGGTCTTACTATTAATTTATTTACAATCTACTTATATAAATTCCAAAGCAATAAACACAAAAAATAGTTTTTAATTTTTTCGTAAGAAAATATCTAAATCTAAAAATAACTAACAAAGAATAGTTGGATTGAAAGCAAAAACAGATACTTAGATTAAAAACACAAACAATAGGTTTTAAACTTTTTCAGAACAAAAAAACAACATAGAAGATCTGACGTGGATTGAACTCGCGTCATAGGAGTTGGCTGTCAGATAGGCTAACGATTACACTAAGAATACAACTACTGACTGATTGTAAAATTTAAACTCTAATAATCACAAATAAGCAATAAACACAAAAAGATACTTAGATTGAATTTTGAAAGCACCAAAAAAAGTCTTATAAGTCGAAAGTTTGTTTGTTTTAAAAAAACAAAAAAAACCTAATTTTTTCGGAAGAATGTCTCTTAATAACTTTGAAAGTTTGTTAGTAGAAAAAAAACTATAAACAATCTAAATGATTTATCGAATAAATAGTTTTTAATGTTTTCGGAAGAAAATATTTTCGAAACTTCGAAATAACATTGATTAAATAGTTTTTAACGGAAGAAAATATCTTAGTAACTTCGAAACAAATACAGAGTAGCGACACCAGTTCAGGCGTGTATTTTCTACTTTCAATCTCTATTTTCAATATCAACACGCAGACTTTGTTTAACTTGGTAACTAACGGCTGCTGACGTTTCAGTGACGTCACCGGTGTAAAGGCAAAAACAGTCCTTTTAGATTTGCAAAAATTTGGGGTGCTGGTCAGTCATATGATCCTTATTTTCAAATGGCTCTTTGGACGATTGAACTCCTTCTTGTTGTTTGTGTTGTAAACACGACATTTCGGTCGATCCGTTCTTCGGCTTCTTCAGGTGTAAAACCCGAGTGTGATGGGTTAAACAAAAGTTATTTTTAAAGGGGGTAACTCTCTTGTTGGGTTTAGATCTGTTGAGAAGTGGAAGCCACATCGGGTTGAAATCCAAAAGCCTATTTCATGTATATATTCAAGTATATAAAATATGCTGAAGGTAGGAATGTAAACCCTTTTATTTTATCAATTTTTGTTTTGTCTTTGAGGAGAAAGAGAGCATTGCAGTTAATTAAAAGAAGATAAAATGATCCTGAGGCTTTCACTTTCTTCTGATAAGTGAATTAAAAGGATTACAGATATACAACTTATTTTAAAGTTACACACATCCATTCATCCATATCTTTGCTGGTTGGTGCACACATTTAATCTATGTTTCTTTAATGTAATTACAAATAAAAGCAACATGTTCTAACATATTTACCTTGGCTTGATAAATAGCTGACCCTGTTAACAACCTGAGCCAGTTGTCTAATCCTGATGGAAAAGACAGTGGAGAGCTATTCTCAGAAGCTAAGAGAGCGAGGGTGAATATGGTTGAGGCTATCAGCAGTCTGAACTTCTTTTGATTTTATCATATTTTTATGTACTTGTTTTTTTACTCTCTCTCTTTCAAGGGGCCCAGGACGGAGATGATTTCTTTTTTTAGATGAACGTCCTGAATTCTGACTGGCCCATACATATGTTACTATTAACTCACTCTCCGGCTCATTTACTTTCTTTTTTTTTTATGCACTCACTGCCATTGTATACATAAAAATTGTCATCCCTTTTACAACATTTTTTCCAGACAACTTTTCCTTTTAAGGATGAAAATCTGCAAATTTAAATACAAACAAATCTGCCTATAAGTCTTGTTCTTTGATAATCCTATATTGATTACTGACAGGCATTTCACTTCTCATAGATTTTTTAAAAAAAATTTTTTATTTTCCTAATGAATAAAAGGAGCACAAGTCAACTCCAATCATGAGAGTGGTGGGAATAATTTCATTGTATCTCATATATGAAATATAGAATAAAATCATTTCATATCTTGTTAGATGTTTAAATGGTTCTTCGGACGATTGAACTCCTTGTTATTTGTGTTATAAACATGATGTTTCGGCCAATCCATTCTTCAGGTGTAAAATCCGAGTGTGATTGGTTAAACAGAAGTTATGTTTAAAGGGGGATAGCCCTTATAGCACACGGCCCGGGTGTTTCTGTGTCTTTGTCTTGTCGGGTTTAGATTTGTTGAGAAGTGGAAGCCATACTGTTCTCTCTCCAGATGTGGTCGGCCATAGCAGATTTATCTATCTCGCCCCTGATTATGGCCTTCTTGTGTTCATCAAGTCTGACCTTGAGGGGGCAGCCTGTTTCTCCGGTATAGACAATACCACATTTACAAGGGATGCCGTAAACACAGTTGTTCACCAGTTTGGGGTCCCGAGTTGGGGCAACCTTACTTAGCAGACATCGGAGTGTGTGTGAACATTCAAAAATGACTTGAATGTCGAATTGTGTACAAACCTTTTGAAGGCGTTCACCAATCCCTCTTTGGTAGGGTAATAGAATCATGGGAAGGGGAACTTTGGGTGAGAGAACGTTCATAGCAGCAGCAGTGGAAACGGCTGTTCCTTTCCTGGTCATCTGCAGATGTTATTGGTGACAGGATTATAATAGTGTAGTATACTCTGCCTTATTAAACCTTAATAAATGAGGGAATATTTTTAATCTACAATATTCTTGTGAGACACAATTTGTCTTACTTATGGTATTTTTCATAGCATCCTTTAATTCTTGTGCCATAACCAAATCTTCCAGGGAAGTATTATACATGGTGTGTTAGGTATTTGAGGAGATATCATTACCAAGCTATTGCTTACTTCAAACTAATTTATATGCCTTACTTTTTCAGATACATCATGGTAGATTATAATTTAACCCCAGAAATCAAAAGACATGCTGTTATTGTTGCCTTAAGTGCAAAACATAGCGATTTAGAAATTGCAAACTTTTTGAATGTTGCCAGATCATTTGTTCATAAAGTTCAGAAGGAGTTAGAAGCCTCTGGCAGGGATGTTTCACCTGTAGCTAAGGCATTCTCAATGTTCTTACACTATCAGGACACCAGAGTTTGTACAACAGGTCCAGAACATTATCGATGATGACCCCAGAAAGTCAATGAGGACCATTTCCAGAGATTTCCAGGTGTCAGAGTCACTATCAGAACTGTGGTCCACAAGGACATCCGATACAAGTCGTATGTGATGAGGAGAGGTTCATGTCTGCTAAGACACAGGAAAATCATCTGATCTGCTCAAAGCGGTTACTCAACAAGGTCAAAAACCCTGAAGAACCTGGCATGTTCTGGTTTTTCTCTGATGAAAAAGACTTTGACCGGGACCAAAACGTGAACAGGAAAAATGACAGCTGGCTATGTGCAGATCCTTCTGAGGTCCCCAGGGTTATGCATACCAAGTTTCCAGCATCTTTCCACAGGGTCTTAGAGTTAATGCTGCTGGCTACATTGAGGTGCTCGAAACAGTTGTTAAGCACTGGAAGGCTGCCATTGTCAAGATAATGTAAGAAATGAATAAGGACCATTTGGTTCAGGCATGCCAATGATTCCGGTCCCGCATTCAAACAGTCATTGATGCTGAAGGTGGTTTTATAGAATAAACTTGTAACATAGCTATTTAAGAACATGTGTACACATTTTCATGAAAATATAATTGTTTTTTGCTCAGATATGTTTGTTTTTCAAAAGAAATTGTCCTCAAATACCCTATGCACCCTATAGATATAAAAGATCAGAAAGGATTGCAGACATATATGTGATGGGTATAGTTAGACAATGTGGAAAAGGAAAAAGAGTGAGAAAGCTTGTTACATCTCAAACATGTTTATTATCACGAGGATAAATCTTTATGCATTTCGTCGCGGCTAGCGATGTCTTCAGAAGAAAATTGAACATGGCAGAAGTCCTGCAATTATCCGTGTGGCCTGCATCTAGTGATCCTGGATATGTGTGCTGTGTCTGCCATCCATCTCATATGTAGTGGCTGAGACTGTTTTGTGTGTTTTTATGCTACAGATCTCTGGTTTGTATGTGTGTGAGGTGGGAGTTACTTTTCTAGGAGGGGTCAATGTGTGGTGGGGGGAGCTAAGATGTTTGGGAATCTCTGGACTGATGGGGTTGCTGTCTGATTCTAGGTGACTCTAGGGGGTCAATAAAATTATCAAAAATAAAATAAAATGATTGTATTTATACTGTTATTATATTAATGATTGTCTTTTACTCTACACACTTTATAAACTTTTATCTACCCTGATAAGTACTGAAAAGTAAGCCCTTAATCTAATTCTATTGAATGAATTTCTGGACATTTTTCAAATAATGCCAAAATTTCAAATGACTTAAATTAACATAATCCTAATATAAACTAAAATTATACAGGATGGGTCAGCAGTGTTGCAAGTTTACAGAAGTAGATAAATGCTGACACAGTTTTGATGCATGTGCCATCTATCAAGAGGACGTGCTGTTACTCTAACCTTAGTAATAGTTTTAAACTTGAGTTTAATGTGTACACTAGAATTCCATCATGCCAAATTCTTTGTTGAAATTTAGTTTTATATGATGTTTACCTTTGGAGATTTTGAGATAAAAAGAAATCATAGAACATGGTCACAAGGTAATTTGATATATATTTACTAGCAGGGATACCAGACATTGCTTGGTGGGAAAAATAACTGAAAATATAAGCAAACAGAAAAAATATGTTCTTTGATATATTCCTTCTTACACAACACAGCCACTGAAAAAAAAAACAGACAATTATTTACACATGTAAAAGTAACTGTAACAGAAGAAATATTCTGATGTACCAAAAAGAACAAATGATGTCATCCCTGGATTGAAGGAGTAGCATCTGGATACACTACATAAGTGCTTCTCCCAGTATTGGGATCCAACCCTAGAACAACCAATATAAACTTGTCCATGGGAAAAGCATGGATAAGTCAGGTAAAGGCCAGCAATCATGAGAGATTGTCCTTGTGCCTTGTTAAAATTTGATTATTTTAGTCTGAAAATGTTTCTCTTTTTACAAACAAAAGAAGAAAAAGAATTATTATTTTAGCCTCTAAAGTTATTTCGTTTTTCTCCCAAAAGCTATTTTAATCCCAGATCAATCTGTGCTGGCCTCCAGTGATCTTGGGGGGTCAGTACAACCTATCCTATCATTTTTTTTCTGCCCATGTTAACCCCATTTACTAAATTACCTCCTCCGTTAGAAGATATACCCGTACGTTAAATTTCACCATCCTTGGTGCAAAATGGTGGCCAACAACTCTAAAAATTGGCTTAAAATGACCAGAATGACCTTTGAGGTCAACCACACATAGCCTATATGGAAAGTTGACCTCTTCTCAGTCTACATGCAAAATATTAGGTTGATAGGTTGTGTAGTTTTTGTGGAGAAGAGGCACAGACAAACAAACAAACAGAGTGCTCAAATATTAGTATAGATTGTCCTCTGCTATTTTTACATGAGCAAGGTCAGAAGATGTAAGGATTTGTCTCTTCTTATACTTGAAATGGAATATTATTATATAAGTAGAAATACAGACTGTAGTTGATATACTACTCGTTTCTAAAGCCTAAAATCAAATATTAAGATACACAAGGCTGTAGTTGTTGCCGATTAGTCATTGAGCATTTTATATGCAATCAAAGGAATTAAACTGCTCTTTAAAATGACATTAGGAGTAAAACATCAACATTTATTTTTATCTCTATTAAAATGCTTGGCTGCATGCTCTTTTACATTGTAAGGTGAACTATATAGAAGGATGTACTAACTTGAAATTTTGTCTTGCTTGTTCAATATGCATAAAGGTCATTTCATACTAAATCCTTCTAAATTTAAGCCTTTTCTTTTTTCATTGCTGGGATCCTCATTATCCCCGGCTTTATTATCATTGCTAGTTATAAAAGTGTCAAATAAAAGCCTATGTGTATCTTGTTACACTGCATTAATGGCAGCAGTCTTTAGGAGTATTAACACAATGATATTCTTAGTAATAGCTTTATTTCTGGCCTTAAATTGATAGTTATAAAACTATTTAACATTCGGATAACATTTTGTTTTAAAAATAAATTGGTGCACACTATTAACCTTTACTATTTCAACCAGACAGGAAATGTTCTATTTTTGTCTATAATTTCCACTAATCTAAAAATTAATAAGAGAGATAATTTTTTATTTGTTCATTGAAACAAACTACTTTGATTATTCATTCATTTCTTGTCGCTCACAGCCAGGCCAGTCATAGGGGTTGGGGGGCAGGGCTTGAAATTAATGTTGTTCCATCATCCCGGGGATGGTAAAAATGTGTTCGGGATGAACAGATATCTTCCCCAGGATGCCTCCAGGACAGAAGTGATTTTATAAAAAGATTAAAAAACTTTGTTTTTTTCAAACCACTTCCATCCCAGAGGCATGCCGGGGAAGATATCTTTTTTTTAAAGGGATTTAAAAAAAAAATTGGTTTTCAGGATGGTTTACATTTCCTTCGGGACGGTTAAAATGATTTTTCGGGACGGTTCCAGAAAAAGTTAGTCTGGAGCCCTGGTTGGGGGACACTTTGATTTGTATTATTGAGTGGTGTAGAGATTGGTCTCATACTTAGAAGGATTAATGGGATCACCACAGGAAATTCTCTATATGATCCCCAGCTGTTTACGTTACATGGATGGTCACCCCTCTAGGTATTGACCAGGTTTGACTTAGCTTAACTTCGGTGATCATACAAGAACCGGTGTGTCCAACGCAATTTGGCCGTAGCATCTTTATGCTTTCTTTTTTCTATATTTAAGTTAAATTTTGTTATCTTTATCAAACAGCATGATATACAAGACACTTAGATAATTCTTCATAACAGTATCTGACTGAAGTTTATTGAGTATGGAGAGTGCTTTGAAGCCAAGATCATCATCATCAGCCTTTTAACGTCCGTCGTTGGACATAGACCTTCCCCAAGATTTGCCAAATCCCTCTATCATGGCCGTCGCAGCGCCAGTATCTCCTGAACCTGTCTAAATCGTCATACCATCTTATTTTCTGTTGGCCACAGTTTCGCATATGATCTCTGGGGATCTACGTTGTGAGTCGTGATGTCCAGCGTCTGTCTGACATTCTTGCAATGTAACCTTCCCATTGCCATTTGTGTTTTCTAATGGATTCTATGATATCTCTGACTCCTGTTTTTTCTCTAATATACTGTGCAGTCTTATGATCCCTCCATGTGACGCCAAGCATGATCCTCTCTTGTGCACACTGCATGGTTCTTAGCTTGAGAGTCAATCTTTTGGTTAGGTTCTAAGTTTCAGCTCCGTAGGTGACTATCGGGAGGGCGCATTGGTTATAGACCCTTCTTTTTAGGACTAATGAGATTTTTTTGTTCTTGAATATTGAGCTACCGAAAGCCTAGGATGATTCTTCGTTTGTTTTCTTCAAGCATGATTCATTAATTCTTGCATTGTTTTTCTCACAGATTTATTTTTATTGAATTCAAATAGATTCTTTTTATATTCTTTTTATTTATTTCACAACAAAATATAATGAAAAAAAATATTTTGCTTGAATCAAAAAGAAATGTTTATATCTATTTAAGAATGAAATAGTTTTGTTGCTGATTTTAGAGATTAGAACCTAGGAAAAGAGTTCTGATGAAAAGTAAATTTAAGTAGTTACCTGCATAAATAAGAATAGGGTTATAAGTAAAGTATTTGATGGTTGATTAAGCAGGGCTGAGGAAAAGTGTGTGTGTGTGTATACTGCAATACCTGGATTTGTGTGGGTTTTGATAAAGTATGATTAAGGTATTGCTGTACAAACACATGAAACTAAGTATTAGCTGAAAGAAAATACTTTAGATTATAACACCTTGAACAGTGCGTTTTTGAAAAATACGGACAAATTTTGGAACAAATTAACTGCACTATTCAAGGTATTGCTGTATATCTGGCAAATCTACAATGCCCTCCTCACTCACTCCCGCCTGACATACCTTCCTACTATGATGGATCCAATGGACAATGACTCTCACTGACCTAGAATTACCCAGAATCCTTTGACTACATATCTGGGACAGTCAGCAGCAAAGACTAATCTAAGATTCCACACTAACAACATGGGTGACTTACACGCTGTCTAACCCTCTATGCTTGGTAATATCTAACCAACCCTGCATCGTTGTTAAAAGACTTAACTTCGATCTATACCCAATCCGCCGATGATGAAAATTCTTCGAAACATGTACGGAAAAGACATATAACCAATAAAATTCCATATCTACAGTACATTCCTGCTTTGTCTCAACTTTTACATTACAGCTATATATATATATATAGATTGATATAGATAGATAGATATAGATATAGATATAGATAGATATAGATTGATATAGATAGATAGATATAGATAGATATAGATATAGATAGATATATAGATATAGATAGATAGATATATATAGATATAGATATAGATTGATAGATAGATAATATTGGATGTATGACACACTTATGCATCAATATCATTGTAGACCTTAGTTATGATCCGAAGAGAGCTCAATACAAATGTAGAGTGAATATTTGTGGGAATCACAGACATAAAATAAAAAAGATTAATGATCACATAAACACAAAAACGCATACAAACATGCCCATATAAAACATGGATATTCATTGGATGAATCAACCAGCCATTCATTTAACAACAAAAAACTAGATGTATAAAAATTGGAAATAACATTCAAATGTTCATTATGAAGATCTATATGTAAAACCAGCAGTACGGCTTGTAATGAACCATTAAAATTGATTCCCACACATATATATATATTTATATATTTAAATATATTTATATATATATATGTATATATGTACCATTGTGTGAATTTTTTGTCTTCAAGAAATATACAATAGCTTTTTATGTATATAAAAAAAAATGAGAAAATTAAAGCAAATTGGCTTTATCGTTTGAGAAGCAAAAGAAAAACTAACAATCCCCAGATGTTCCCAACAAATACTGATAAAAATACTAGAAAATAAAAACCAAAACAATTTAGGAATGTAAGATTTGCTTTTAGAGTTATCGCAGCAGTTGTCGGCTGCTAAGCCATTACAGTGCAGAGATAATGAGGAAAATGAGTTAATGTAATAAACCAACATAAGATTTTGAAAACTTAAACTTTATAGAATATAGATAACTGATACAAGAAAGCAGAAAAGCTAATCTTTCAGTTCAGAGCATCAAATCAACTATAGCTATTCTACATTAAAAAGTGCGACAAATAAAAAATGAAAATGTTAATACAACACCAGACCATTTATCTGGCTTCTAGAAAACTGGAATTACCAGAAAACCCTCTATTTTTGAAACTGGCTATTATTTAATCAGGCGGGTTTCATAGTAGTTTGGTGATCGGACACTCTTTTTTCAAATTTTCATAATGTGTTTGTATTGTCTTCAGAAGAAGATTAGTGGATTAATATTGATTAAACAGACTGTTTACTTTTCTCCATTTACCTTTTCCATCGTATATTTTGAGGATTAAAAGATGAGGCTTTTCATGAAAATTGTTATTTTTCTGATCTTAGAAACAAAGAAAGGGCCGTCGGAACGAAATTCATAGCAAAGCAGTTTTTTTTTAGACCACACCCTTTAGATCGCTGAAAAACACCCCTATTGTAAAAATTGCACTTTTTAATTGATGGATATATGATGATATTTAGATAACTAATTGATGAAGATAATTATGAATGAAAGGCTGCTTAGGGAATTTTTGAAAATAGAGCTTCAAAATCTGTCAGAAATCAATGCATTTTTCAAGTCCTCCACAGACTCGGCATATATCTATTATATACACCTATGAACTAACAAAAAATAATTGAAAGCGATAATTGGTCTATTTACTCTTTCTGTAATTTTAAAGCTAGCTTTTTGTAGCATTTTTCTAAAAAATAAGGAACACATATTAGCAAATTATTGCCCTGTATATACAATATCACGATCATTGATTTCTTACACTTGTAGTCTGCTCTTTCTAAGTTTGTTTAGTGTCTATTTTCCTGATGTTGGGAGAGAAATTGAGTTGACTTAAGCTACTGATAAAGCACATGCTATTAGAAGGTGTCAACCAAAACTGTCACCAAAATTGTCAACATAGGTTTCTTCAGTTTTTAAGTGGGTCTGGCTAGCTAGCTATGTATGTGTTGTGTGTACAGGCCACACCAATGGAGCTAGAGTTGAGAATTTAAACATTCACTCCTTATTATGTCTTGAAACAATGGTTTTGGGGGTTTTGAAAATTCACCTCTTAATGGGTTTTAATGGGTTAATTTATAACGTCAGTTTTAATGGTTCAATTTATAATGTAAGTTCATGCTAAATTGGTCCCTATGTTTATGTCTGGCCGCATTCATGTTTGCTTTTTGAAAATTCAGACTTTTTTAGCGATCACCACCCAACAAAAAGTGAGAAGAATGATCTATTCCTCAGTCAGCCCTTTTGCTAATTTTTTAATTGATCACCACCAACACAGCATGCTGCCACGTGACGGTTTCTATTGAGTGACTAACCCGACCTGTTATTTTTTACTGACTAAATAGTAATACTAAAGAAATGGCACATTACGCAAAAATCACAGTATAATGATTAATTATATACCTGTGATCATGTGTTATTTTTATTTTTGATAAAGTGACATTGACAAATAAAAGTATTGAAATAATATGATGATTATTGGGTTTCTATTGAGTGACCAACCAGACCTGTTTAAATGTAAATGTTTTTAGATGTGTTCAACACATCTCTATAAGAGACTTTTCGGTTGGTTGATTGGTCGGTCAGTTGGTTGGTCGTCGGTTACGTTTATGTTATACAACAGAAAGATGAAGGAAGCGGGTATTTACGATGTCATTAAAAGAACATCTATTCTGATCAATAGATGACGTATCAAGCTTTTGTTTTTTATAGTGTTGCCAAGTATCGTTTGTTATTAATAGCTAAAACTGTCTTAAAAAATGGCTTAAATCGGCTACTTTTCAATTTCCAGCTAACTTTATAGCTAAAAATGTTATATACACTCATTTAAAGCCCACTTATCAAATAAAATAACCATGCACTAAGACTCCAGAACAAATTATTGATGAAAATTGTACACTTAGTTTTATTTAAACTTACCAATTGTTTTTTTTTAAATAACCAGATTTTCAGCTCATGTAGATTTTTATTGTCTGGGAAAAAATCAGCCGGATCTAGTCGAAGAATGGCTAATTTGGCAACCTTGGTTTTTTAAGAGGCCTTTTTGTAAATGTGTCCATGCATAGATACTTTTTGGTTGGTCGGTCCTGATTATGTTAAATATCAATTTTCTCAGCCATATCATGCTGAATTGATATGAAACTTAGTCCAGACCTTCAGGTAAACCATCCTTACCTTTTCCTCCTCCTCCTGCTACTACTACCACAACTATTAATGCTACTACTACTTCAAATGGTTCTTCGGACGATTGAACTCATTCTTGTTGTTTGTGTTGTAAACACAACGTTTCAGCCGATCCATTTTTCGGCCATCTTCAGGTGTAAAATCTGAGTGTGATGGGTTAAACAGAAGTTATGTTTAAAGGGGGTAACCCTTATAGCACAGGGCCGGGGTGTTTCTGTGTCTTTGTCTTGTCGGGTTTAGGTCTGTTGAGAAGTGGAAACCACATTGGGTTGAAATCCACACTTCATCCGAAGAACCATTTGAATAGTAATAATCCTTCTCAAAACTATAGAAAATACTACTACTTCGTTTAGAATCCCTTTGAAATCGGAAATCACAGATATGGACATAAGGATGGTGGACCCATATGGTTCTTGTTTATAAACAGAATAACTTCCAACATGCTCATCTTTAGTTCTTAAGCCAGTTTTTATCATTGTTACTAATATCCTGTAACATTTTTCCATGATGTTTACAACCCGATGCCAATGGGAATCTTCTTCCTGTTATTAAACTTCTTAGAGTAAAGAAAAATCAATTTTCCATCAATTGATTAAAAAAATAGCATACAGATTTTTTCTCTTCACAAAGACATTAAATGTTCATGACAACGCAACATTTCAATTGCTTAAGACATTAACAAAAGTAGGAAATCGGATTTATTGAAAGCGACAATTGAATTGAAAAGTGAAAAAATGATTTCCATTATTCATTTGGAAACCATTCAAGTGCATTCATTTTATTAAGTGTAATTTTTATTTAAAAAAATGTTGCCTCTTGATCTATTTTCTTGTTTTATATAAGTTTACACATCAAATAAAAAGAAAAACTGAACATCTATTTGTTAACCCTTATGATGATTAAGCATACCTTTTCATATATCAACAAGGACTCGTTCCTTATACTATATATAAGACTTATGTCCATCCACACCTAGAATACTGAGCACAGGCCTGGTCACTGTGCTTGTAATACATTTGGAGCCTTTGTATGCTGATTAAGCACTGCCATAGGTTTATGTACGTCAAACCAAAGATTACTGAATTTATTGTTAAAACTGTCAAAAACTATGGCCTGACCTGGCATTTTCCAAATTCCCTGTCCATAGACAATACATCATAAACACTCAAATGTTTCTTATCATTTCTTGAATGATAATGTTTCCAATGTTTTTTATGGAACTCCCCCATTACATATTAAACTTGTGTATTATTTTCTCCATGGTACAATTTGTTTTGCAAATATGAAATCTCCATTCAATATTTTGTTAATCTCTATGGGTTTTATAGTGAATACAAAAATTAAATTGAAGGTCTTTAATTATTTCATTGTGAAGCATTATTTATAAGCATACCTTTTCATATATAGACAAGGACTTGTTCCTTATACTATATAAAACTTATGTCTGTCCACACCTCGAGTACTGTGAACAGGCCTGGTCACCATACTTGGAGAGAGATAAAAATCTTTTAGAAAAAGTCCAGAGACTAAGTTAGTACCAGAATTAAAAAGTATGAGTTATGAGGATAGGCTAAAAGTGTTAGGATTAACATCATTAGAAAACAGGAGGGATCAGGGAGACATAATAGAAATGTTTAAGATTATGCATGGTTTAGAAGTAGTAAACCCTGATGTATTTTTTACTAGAAGGGCGTACAAGGGACTGAGAGGCCACACATATACGGTAGAAGTAGATTGAATATCAGAAAATTCTTTTTTAGCAATAGAGTAGTAAGAAGAATTATGATGTTTATTACACCACTGCAAAGGTTTAAGGCCCTAGATATTGTGTAAATATGATTGTTATGATGTGTGCTTGTATATACAAATTGGATACTTTTTTTGACACTAAAATAAATGTTCTAAAATGTCCTTTTTAATTTTTTGTAATTATATTTTTTTATTATTTATATCTGAAGGCCATATAAAGACAACTAACACTGAATGATAAAAAAACATTTAAGTAGACATTGAAAAATAAAAATTGGATGTTCAAGTACCACCAGGACAAGCATATCTCAAATTAATCGACAAAAGATAGAAAAAATACTTAAAAGTACTGTTAGTACATAAAGGGTTAAAATAAAGTTCTGAGTTGTAACCGAGAAGAAAAGGTGAGATAAGAAAATAACTCGTTCTCGTATATATAGTGAAGCAAACATTTTTCATAAAGAAGCGACTGTAAAGTTGTTAATCCCCCCTTTGTAGTGTGTCTGTCTCTGCAAAAGACATTATCATGCCTGCGGGCTATATGAACCCTGAGCCACAACACAGAGAGAGTGAAGGTTCTCCTAGCATGCCCATAGAACCTCAGAGGTTAACTTTTATCTGCATACTTTAGAAATCAAAACAAAAAGAACTTCTTGCTCTCCTCTTCTCATCCACTACTTCTGGATATTCTTTGGGCCTTTTTGCAAGCTTTCTATTCTCTAGTTACATAGAGATGCTATACAACTATAAAGACATTTCCTTTTGTCAAACACCAGTCCAAGTTGGAGGCTGGAGTTTACTTTGTTTTTAACCTTCTAACAAGAACAAGAGCAAGAACAATCCTCACCTAATTTAGAGGAATAAACTTTTTACTGTTTGTCTATCCGTCACATTAAACCAACCTGATATATAAAATTAACATTTCTTTACAGTGATTTGAGATCATGTCAAATTGATCTGTAGCGGCTCTAACTAAACTGACAAGTCTTACATATCTACGAAAATTTATAATTTGTATTTATTATATATACAATACATCTTCGGTCTGAATAGAAGTAGGAGTGGAGTTTGACCCTGCAGCAAACAAGCTCGTTACGCTTCTTATTTCCAGTTCACTGGTCATGAAAAAGGATTTTTTATGCATTCAAGGTTATTCTGTGTTTGTTTAGAGAGATGTCTTGTCAGTTAATCTAAATATTAGTGAATAGTGATAAATTTAAATAACTGTTCTGGTTAGTCTCTTAATAAAAATATCTCTCAATTGCAATAAACTATGAAAATGAAAATTATTTTCAATTTCAGTGTCCTGGACGTTATAAATGTTAAAATTCTAAAACTTAAAATTTTTTTTTTTTTAAGAAAACCTTCAAATTTCAAAATTAATGTTTTTATGAATGCAGTTCCGTCTTGTGTATGTCTTCTGATGCACATGTTATGGCTGTTTAGTTCAACATCTCCTTAATTGAAAACAAATGTTTGGATCCGCCCCAAAATGTAATCACTTTTCCTGTAGCTTGTGGCCCACCCTTCCACAAGATTTCATTGAAACCTATTCAGAACTTTCAGAGATATCATGTGGGCAGACAGACAGACACGAGTGAATACATATACCTCCTCCTATTTTGTTAGCTGAGGTAAACGATGATAAACATTGTAATTATTTTCCCATTCTACCTGATTTTTTTCTCACCGTTTTTCACTCTGCATATGAACATGGTTTCAGTTTACATCTCTGACATTCATTCAGACTTGAACATAACATTTTATAATCATTAATCCTCAACATTCTAAAGCTGCGTTCACACATTTTTTTTTTAGATAAAGGCTTCCTATTTCACAAAAATTAGGGATTTATTATCCAGAACGAATCCTTAAATTTTTGTCAGCTCTTTTATTGATGGTTGGTTAGTCCAAGTTACTTTCCCCTGTTCTCTTCAGCCTATATTTCTGCATGTATCAATTTCTTTACCGTCATCTCTCACAGTTCTAACACTGTGATATAATTACCTGTACCGCAAGCTATATAATGCCTGTCACTACATGGTATGATTGATGTGTTTAGACTTCAGCTGACAGTCACACAATACCATGAAATATCTGGTTGCCCACAGTCACTACATACAGCATAATCAGTGATTGATCTGTTGTCGCTAGTATGCATGTCACACTCTAGTGACTGACTGTCTCATCAGTTCCAGTTCAAGGAAGTGATAGATCTGTTGTCGCTAGTCTGCTACCAGGATCTTTGTTGACTGTTATTGCATGCCTAGCACAAAGCTGAGAACTGATCAACATTGGATTGGTTCGTACACAGTTTTTATCTGCATCGAACATCGACAGGTCTATGAATGCCAAAATCACTTTCTTTCAGACCAAACTTAAAATGTTGAAAGCGTTCATAAAAAAGGAAGGGACGAGAGCGTGGGCGAGGAAAGAGGAATTTTTCTTTATTTTTTAAATTTCCTACATATTCTTTTTTCTTTACTTTTTAAGTTTCCTACATATTCTTTTTTGTTTACTTTTTAAGTTTCTTACATATTATTTTTTGTTTACTTTTTAAATTTCCTACATATTCTTTTTGTTTACTTTTTAAGTTTCCTACATATTCTTTTTTCTTTACTTTTTAAGTTTCCTACATATTATTTTTTCTTTACTTTTTAAGTTTCCTATATATTCTCGAAATAAAAAAATGTGACGTAACAAAGTGTTTGTAATTTAAGAAGCTAAGAAATTCAACTCTAAAAACCTGGGGGGGGGCATCAAAAGACATAAAAGATTTTTTCTTGAAGAGTAAATGTTAAAATTTTTAGTCCTCTATCTCCATTGGTGCGGCCTGTATGCGTGATACATACATAGCCAGCAATCCAGCCAGCATCACTTAAAAACTGAAGAAACCCATGTTGACAGTTTTGGTTGACAGTTTCATATACTTGTAATACTGAAAATATCTCCAGAATCTCAAAACATCTCTAAAGTATTATTACTCATCTAATTTGATCCGCAACATAGAAAGAGCAACAAATCTCCATTGGTACGGCCTGTATACATGACACATACATAGATAGATAGCCAGAATCACTTGAAAACTGAAGAAACCTATGTTGACAGTTTTGGTTGACTGTAGCCTTATCCAATAGTCTTGATTCACTGGATTAGTTATTGCAGGCATTAAACCTAGTCAGAAGAGTTGAAGATAAATAAGTATTATAAGCCATCCAATCTGCATCAAGTAGGCGCAAACATTGTATTTGAACTATTTTTTTATGGTAGAAGTTTACATGGTTTTAGCAGATCTCTAGTTCATTTACTGTAGCCTTATTGGCCTTCCTGTCATCACTTTTTCAAGTTTGAGAAAGAAATGTTATAAACCCTGGTGACAGTTGTGGAACTTTGCACAAAAAGGGAAATTTAGTTCCCAGAAATGGTTGTCATATTCTCGTACCCAGTGATACAAACAGGTAACATTTTTGAATAGTTATTGATATAAATTACACTGTTTTTACCTTTTTTTCTTCCTGGGTAATAAGTGTTGTTTTTTGATTGATTATGTATAAAAAGTATAGAAAATGTCAATTATTCCCTTCAAACTCTGCTTTTGAGGCCAGGATGGTGATAATTTCAAATCTACTTATTTCCTATTGGACAACGGACAAATTTGCACATTTTCAATCACATAAAGTAAGAAAAACAACTACTTATGAATATAACTGTCCTGGTCACAAAAGCAAAGTTTGAAGGGAATAATAGCCACTTTCTATACTTTTCACACATAAGCAATTAGAAAATAACACTCACTACCCAGCAACAAAAATAGTGTTGCACAGTGTTATAGAGCACATGAGGTATGAGAAATAAGCACTTGAATATAATGTTCTGTAGTAGAGTTTAGAACAATTAGAAGGGAAAATAATTTCAAACCAGGAGAGAAAAGCCCTATTAATTGTGGTACTTGTAAAATCAGTAATATCCATGAAACATTAAAATAAAACACTGAGATTTCTACTTTGCAGTATTTCCCAAATAGAAAAAATAAGAATTTGTTATAAATCTTCCCTAATACAAATTAAGATTTGCTGATTAAAGACAAAATTTATCATGAATTAAGAAATATGTCTATTATCTATTTAAATTGAATCTTTGTTACGATTCATCCTGTCTATGATCAAAGATGTTACAAATATTGTTTCAAAGTAAACATTTTAATTTCTATCTATTTTGACTGATTTCAGCATCATCTCTCTTGATTTGATTCTATTTTATATTAGCCAACAGAAATCAGCACCCTTACAGGGGTGTAACTGAGTAGGGGCAGCAATTTTTAAAAATAGCTTTATAAAGAGTAGTTCACCTACTGCATTTCTACTGACATTATACAATAACAAGGATATATTTGTACATATATGAATTGCATAAATAACTAGAAAGCACTCAGAGAGCGCATACCTCTGCCAACACCATTGTCAGGGGAAGTAATTATGCATGGATCCGCCCCAAAATTGAATCACTTCTTTCGTAGCCTATTGTCCACCATTCCACAAAATCTCAGTAGAATCCATTGAGAACCTTTGAAGATATTGTTTAGACCAACATGAACTTTTGGCAATATTAAGTGGTATGGACATAAAACCATGACATATTGTATTGCCTACCATTCCAAAAAATTTCATTGGAATCCATTGAGAACTTTTGGAGGCATTGTGTGGACAATCATGAGCATATACATAAATGTATAAAAAAAAACCGGAAAAATATCTCTCAATCAGAAAAAAATTCTTTCATATGGACCCCAAGCTTTTGAAATCAGTAGTTTCCAACCTATTCATTACCAAGGACCCCATTTATTTAAATGAATTTTCATATGGACCTCAAGCTTTTGAAATCAGTGGTTTCCAACCTATTCATTACCAAGGACCTTGTTTATTTAAATGAATTTTCATATGGACCCCAAGCTTTTGAAAGGTTTGCCTGGGCCCCCAAATCTCCAGCTACACGCCTGTACCCTTATCCTTTCAGTAGGCTTGTCTATCCAAAGGGTTTTGCTTGCAGTATTTATAAGTCTCAAATTATTACTATTTTTGACTCAACTTAATGAAATCTGACTAGTGTTTCCAATGTATAATGACACTAAATTGCTCTGTTGTGCATGCATAAAGTAGATCATGTAGTAACAATGTGTACAAAGTTGATCTAACATTTTTATTGCTGCATTTATATTATTCTCCTGTCTGTCTTATTAAATCATTATGAAATAACTTATTTAAGTTATTTTATAATAAAATAAATAAAATGAAATATTAAATAAAAAAAAATTTTAACTGTAAAACCCCAACACTATAAAAGAATATCCTGGGGTAAAAAAATATATGAGTTAGAGACCATATGTCTAATTTTGGATTTTCTTGATTTGTCGGATGTAATCAGGAGAGCAAAACTACAGCAACACTTGCACTGCACAACTAGAATGTCTGTGTTTTTATGACATCAGAAGATTTCAGAATGTGATTCCTTCCCCAATGGCAACCTGATCTCATTGGCCATTGAGCCAGGTATTGTCGCCTGACAGGCTGAGGAGCAGAAGCTGACCAAGTTTCGGTCACTGACCAACAGATAAGAGTTTGTACCGGTTGAGATGTCTGGCTTGATTGGGCCAGAAGCATTGAAATTCAACTGCCAAATAGGCTCCAAGGCTGCCCAATGACAAACTGCACTGCCTGGCTCTTCCAGCATATGTTGCTGGCAATCATCTATGGCAACACGTTCACCATAGTCATTATGGAGAACATGTTGCCACAGATGGGGGGTAGAGACAATATTGTACGTTAAAAAAGAAATGGTTTTACAAAGAATTACTACAATGATATATATATATATGATAATTATAAAGACATTTATTAGTTGAGAACCTATATTTGCCCAGTGCTGGTGTGAGCGACTGCTAAACGAGCCGTCTAAATTGTAAATGTGAATAAAGAAATGAGCACTGTGTGGGAATCAAACCTGCATCCACCCAGGAAGCAACCTTATATGCAAATTCTGCTCTACCGATTGAGCTAACGATGGTCTCATGGTAGGCAGGAGTCTTTTAATCCTACACTTTGCTGACCTCTCTGTTCTCACGTTCGCACTGAGGCACGAATATAATGTGGTTCTCTATATTGACAGTATGAAATCAAATGATGGATAATTTTATATCCGACAGAATATGATAATTATAATGACATTTATTAGTTGAGAACCTATATTTGCCTGGTGCTGAAAAAAATAGAAAAAATGTATCTCAAAATATTAGAATATTCCATTTTGAGTTTGAGTAAATCACTATTTATGCAGTATAAATACCATGAATCTTTCAGTCTGATTCAGTACACACAACCACAATTATGGTGAAGACTACTGAATTAAGGTCCCAGAGTCTGGAGGAAGAGTGCAGAATCCAAGTTGCTTGAAGTCCAGTGTGAAGTTTCCACAGTCAGTGATGATTTGGGGTGCCATGTCATCTGCAGGTGTTGGTCCACTGTGCCATCTACCAGGAGATTTTAGAGCACTTCATGCTTCCATCTGCTGACAAGCTTTATGGAGATGCTGATTTCCTTTTCCAGCAAAACTTGGCACCTGCCCACAGTGCCAAATATACTAGTAACTGGTTTGCTGACCATGTTATCACTCTACCTGATTGGCCAGTCAACTCGCCTGACCTGAACCCCATAGAGAATCTATGGGGTATTGTCAAAAGGAAGATGAGAAACACCAGACCCAACAATACAGATGAGCTGAAGGCCACTATCAAAGCAACCTGAGCTTCCAAAACACCTCAGCAGTGCCACAGGCTGATCGCCTCCATGCCACACTGCATTGATGCAGTAATTCATGCAAAAGGAGCCCCGACTAAGTATTCAGTGCACAAATGAACATACTTTTCAGAAGTTGGACATTTCTGTATTATAAATCCTTTTTTTTTTTTATTGATCTTATGAAATATTCTAATATTTTGAGATAGTGGATTTTTGATTTTCATGAGCTGTAAGCCATAATCATCAAAATTAAAACAAAATGTGTTGAAATATTTCACTTTATGTGTAATGAATCTAGAATATATGAAAGTTTCACTTTTTTAATTAAATTACGGGAAAAAATGAAATTTTCCACAATATTCTAATTTTTTTAGATGCACCTGTATAAGAAATTCGACATATGAAAAAGTTAATATTATAATTAACACTATAATTTGGAGCTAATGTATGAAAAACAAACGGAAAAATATCTGTATATTTTATATTGGAACAAGTTCTTAATGGCAAGCTGACTACACGTGTTGCTTGCT
>VCCN01002209.1:2150700-2166677 GCA_006491835.1 Architeuthis dux | reverse complement strand
ATATATATAAATGTGTTAAACAAATATAAAATGCCAAAAAAAAAGATTTCAGAATATTATTCAAAAACATTGTTTTGCAAATGAAAGAATAAAAATGGGAATATTAATCTGTCAAAATTCTGAATTACGGTAATATTTTTCAAAAATATGGAAGTATAAGGATACAGACAACATGAAATTTAATAGTACAGATAAACATTTGAAATCCCTTTGAATGCCTGGAAAACTGTATGCACATTAATTTAAATAAATATTAATTTGTTTGAAAAATATTGGAAGATCATCATTCTTCTTTTATTTCCTGAATAAAAAATCCTTTCTGTAAGGCAGTTCACTTAGTGTTTGGGGTCTTCTCCTCGGGTTAACATACATTGAAGGAAATAAATTGTTTTAAGATGTTAAGTCAGTTTGCGTTTCCCTTTAATGTATCTCAAAATGAAGAACAAATAATAAATCTTCTCTTCCTTTTATAGACGAGGACAGAGTTTAGTATAATTAAATAACAATTCTTGAAGATAATGTTACTGTCTTCTTGTCATGAATATCCTTTCTTTAGTATTTTCTTTATTCCACCATCTTCCCAGTATTGATATTTATTACACTCAGGAGTGTTATAAGGAATATTATAAGGTACAGCTTTTTTTTTAGCTGTTTTTACCCCCCCCCCCCACACACACACAACACAAACACCCACGTCCTTTAGCCATGCTGTTTTCATATGATATAACCCTTTTAGAATTTTATGTTAGCTCGCCAGTAAACGATAGTCAACCTATCGTATCGACTTAGAAGTTTCGATACACAGTTCTACCCAAGAAACTTTTGGGCCCCTCTTGGCCCTCCGGGTCCCAGTGCAACGCAACAGCTGCACCCCTTCTCAGGTGCCCTGATGTTTTCTATGATACCTATTCAAATCCTGGAGGCCTGTGCTAACCTATGAGCTCTTCTCCAATTCTCTTAAAAAGGAAAAAGACCTGTACTAAGTGAGGCAGTAAAATCTTAGGAAACAGCTGAACAGAAATTGTTTTGCACAAAAGCTGCAAAAAGTAAATGAAAAGTGAAATAACAATATGAAATTATGGTTTGCAATAAAGCAAAAGAATATAACTAATGCGAAAGGAGAGTCGCACTATATTTTGGTTGATTTTTCTAAAGGTTGCCAGCCTTGAGCTCTCATCTAATTGATATGCACACGCTCTTTTCTTTTTTCTCTCGTCTTGTTTTCCTTCCACCTCCTTATTGGAGCCTATCATTAGACAGTTAGAAGCAAAAAGCTGAAGCTGAAAACAATGATATTTGATCTGTTTATCCTGTTAAAAGTGTTGTTCTTACAAAGCAAGTAAAACATTGGCTTATAGATCCCCCCCAAAAAGATAGAAAGAGGACTACAGTGAGTGCAAAAAGTATCCGATACATCTCAAAAAGTTTAAATTAACATCCTTATACACCTTCAAAATTGACAGAATTTAGACCAAGGATTTCTGATTTTTGTACATAACTTTTTAATATTCAACATGTTTCAATATTTTTTTGATTTTTGTATTTTTAAATGTTTGGTCCAAATTCAGTCAATTTTGAAGCTGTATAAGAAATGTATCGGATACTTTTTGCAGTCACTGTATGCCTTTCAACCCATACTTTATTGAGTGATAAAGCTAACAGCTAGAGTAGTATAGAATTTATGCTAATCTTTGGTTTGACATAGATAATCCTAATTTATCTGATTGCAAACCATGAATTTGTCAAGGTATGTCTGAAACAGTGCATCTGACATTTTAATTTTTGGGGATAAAAAACAAAAAAAAGGCTTTTAATTTCATTATTGCAGTAATTTCTGATGAATATATTGTTTAATTATACTTTTTAATAAAAAAACCCAACTTTTTAGAGTCTTTGTAATACTTTTGGAGCCTTTGTATGCTGATTAAGCACTGCCATAGGTTTATGTACGTCAAACCAAAGATTACTGAATTTATTGTTAAAACTGTCAAAAACTATGGCCTGACCTGGCATTTTCCAAATTCCCTGGCCGTAGACAATACATCATAAACACTCAAATGTTTCTTATCATTTCTTGAACGATAATGTTTCAAATGTTTTTATGGAACTCCCCCATTACATATTAAACTTGCAAATATGAAATCTCCATTCAATATTTTGTTGATCTCTGGGTTTTATAGTGAATACAAAAATTAAATTGAAGGTCTTTAATTATTTCATTGTGAAGCATTATTTATAAGCATACCTTTTCATATATAGACAAGGACTCATTCCTTATACTATATAAGACTTATCTCTGTCCACACCTCAAGTACTGTGCACAGGCCTGGTCACTGTACTTGGAGAGAGATAAACATCTTTTAGAAAAAGTCCAGATACGTGCAACTAAGTTAGTACAAGAATTAAAAAGTATGAGTTATGAGGATAGGCTAAAAGTGTTAGGGTTAACATCGTTAGAAAACAGGAGGGATTGGGGAGACATAATAGAAATGTTTAAGATTATTCGTGGTTTAGAAGTAGTAAACCCTGATGTATTTTTTTACTAGAAGGGGGTACAAGGGACTGAGAGGCCACACATATACAGTAGAAGCAAATAGAAGTAGATTGAATATCAGAAAATTCTTTTTTAGCAATAGAGTAGTAGGACTTTGGAATAGATTAATGGAATATGTAGTACTATCAATAGATGTAAATGATTTTAAGAAGAATTATGATAAATTACTATACAAAAGGCCCTAGAAATTGTGTAAATATGATTATGATGTATGTTTTTATATACAAATTGTATACTTTTTTTTCACGCAAAAATAAAATGTTTAAAATTAATGTTCTATAAACTTGAATATTTCTTTTTGTCGCTTAAATATTAGTTTATTTTTTTATGAAAATCTTGGCATACCTCTTTCTTTCTCTCTCTCTTTCCCCATCCTACATACAAACATATAATTTTAAATTTAAAAACATTATAAAATTGATTTCACAGTGTACTGTAAAAGCTTTATAAGTGCATTAACTTTTAGTTATTTAAGAGAGTTTCAAATAATACTAACATTTAATGCATTGTTTTGTATTTGAACGGACTTAAATGGATTTTATGAGGTTACATAATTTTGTTTCCTTTAAAAAGATTTAACATTTGTTTTGTTGAATTTCAGAATCAGTTCATTAGCAAGGGCATTATTTCCTTACTTGTGAACCTGTGTCGTCAAAAATAATGACAGTTTTATTTTTTGTTTGTTTTTGTTTTTTAAATTCAGCCCTGTTAGGCCATTAACTGCCTTGAGGTATATCCCCTTTCCCCAATATATACAATCTGACTGACAGAATTAATGCTTAAAATTTCAATATCGTGTTATGAATGAACCCTTGGCCTATTGGTAAGTCATCAGGCCCATGTCAGAGTTCAAATCACAGCAGTTCTACTTATTTTTATACATCGGTTTCCTTCAGCATGACAGAAAACAAATAAATTAAAACACATTGGTAATTATTATGTTTTTTGATTACATTTTTCTCCTTATTTGATATAGCATCCATTTCCATGCTGCTTTATATATATTGTTGTATTATGATTATGTACTTAACATTTTGGCCAAAATGTACGTATATAGCATTTCATTCTTTCTTCAATTAGAGTTTCTCATTGAAGGTTATATTTACTCTTCATTTCATAACTTTTTCATTGAGTCTCTAACACTCTATAATATCATAAGGATGCACATATATGCACACACATATAACCCATATTTAACAAATATATTCTCAACACCATCATTGTAAGAGCATCTATAATACAGTAATTGTGAGAAAATTGTTTATTCATATCAGTTCTTGATTTTCTCATGAAATGATATCATCGTCGTCTAACACAATAAATTATATTCTCTGTTGTTTGTTATGTTGTTACAGCCCAAGAGATTCAAAATCCATATTCTTTCCTTTTCAGACTGCTTCAGCGGTATCTATACTTCTTTTATTCCATTGAATAGCATATCAGAATATTTAACAGCATGTCCTCTCTACTAATGTATTCATAATCATTTGCTCACATACTTACAAACACATTTTATACTCTTTAATACTCTTCACTAAGAGATGTTTACTAATTTTTAGCAAATAGTTCATTGGAAAAATGGTAACCTTTTGAAAAGTCATGCTCAATTCTGCCGTCTCACATCAAGTGAACTATTAACCATAAAACAGCCTAACACAAATTAGAGATAGCAAAACATACCATGACTAGTTTTTGCAGAAGGTCTTAAAGGGGCATTTGGAGATCCAACATTTTTTTTGGGGGGGGGAGGATTTAATTCAATACCTCTAGCTACAATGCAGGCAACTGTACATAGATCGGCCCAAAAAATTGAATCACTTCCATCTTAGCTCATAGCCCACAAAAATCTTGTGATATTTAGTGGTGTGGACAAATAGCTACGATGCAAGGGAAATAACTGTGTATGGATCGGAATCACAATTTAAATTTGAGATTTTTGCATAATACTCAGTTTCCCAGCCAAGTTTGGTTCAGGTCGGTCGAGTAGTTTTCTGAATTATGAAATTCATTACCAATAGCTACGATGCATGGGAGATAACTGCATGGATCGGGCCCAACATTTATATTTGAGATTCTTGCATGATATTCGGTATCCCTGCCAATTTTGGTCAAGATCGACCGAGTAGTTTCTGAGTTATCAATTCTAGGACAAATATCTACAATTCAGGGGAGATAACTGTATGGATCGGCCCCAAAACTTTATATTTGAGATCCGTGCCTGATATTAGTTATTCCTGGCAATTTTGGTCCAGATTGACCAAGTAATTTCTAGGTTATGATTTTTAGGACAAATAGCTACGATGCAGGGGAGATAACTGTATGGATCGGTCACAAAATTTTAATTTGAGATCCCTGCATTATATTTGGTACTCCTGCCAATTTTGGTCAAGATCGGCCGAGTAGAGCTTTTAAAGGAGGAAGCTTTGGAAGGAATGGGCTTTTATAGGAACTAGCGCATCTATGGTCTGACTTTGTTTTCTTACAGTAACTAAAAATGTTAAGCTTACTTTAATGTTTTTGATTAATATCTTTGATGGAATATTATTGAATGGAGTCTTGCATCATATTCTGATGTAGATTTTTATTTGAAAAAAATCTCAATGCACCTGATCACTTGAACATTTCTCTAATCAAATTATTTTTTTGCTCGCATTTATGGCTTCGTCTTCTATTGTATAACTTCATTTAATTAACTCTACCACCTTCACTGTTTTCTTTTCTATTGCTTCTTCTCGACTAGTTTCTTCTTCCTACTAATATTCTTATTTAATACAATCTCAGTAATTAGAGATGAAAAAGAACAGTTTACATTTCTTGGAATATGAAAGTGAAACAGATCAAACTTTTGATTGAGATTACAAAAAATAAAACCACATACATCCATAATATAGTCAATTTTACATAAACTAGAAAATTAACTTTGTATTAACAAAATGTAATTTTGTAAAAGCATTGCCTCATACAGAATGAATCTCATGATCATAAGTTTAATGTTTCTTCACTCATACATCTCTCTCCATCTCTCTAGACTCTAGAAGAGGTTGATGAATACATCTACCTAGGACAGATAATAAAACTAGAAAAAGACCATGACTGCGAAATAAAATGACGCATAATGATAGGTTGGAAAGCATTCGATATGAATAGAGACATTCTGAAGAGTACCCCATCAATGTGCTTAAAAAGTAAAATATATAACGGCTGCATAATACCATCCATGACCTACGGATGCGAAACATGGAAATTAACAAAACGAGCTGAAAACCAACTTAGAATCACACAGAGAGCCATGGAGAGAGCAATGATAAGGATACCTCTAAGCAATAGAAAAAGATCAACATGGATCAGAGAGAGGACTAGAGTGAAGGATATTATACAAATAATTAAACAGCAAAAATGGAGATGGGCTGGTCACCTAGCAAGAAGAGATGACAATAGATGGGGGAAAAGACTAACCGATTGGTGCCTATGGGACAGTAAACACATTAGGAAAAAACCAGATACAAGATGGAGGGATGAAATAGAAAGGTTTGCTGGCAAGAAGTGGCAGAGGCTAGCACAATCTAGGTCGTCATAGAAGGAGATGGGAAAGGCCTTTGTCCAGCAGTGGACTTACAAATATATATATTTTCTATAGTTTTGAGATGGGTCATTAATATTGAAATGGTTCTTCGGACGATTGAACTTCTTCTTGTTATTTGTTTTGGCTGATCCATTCTTCGGCCTTCTTCAGGTGTAAAATCCGAGTGTGATGGGTTAAACAGAAATTATGTTTAAAGGGGGGTAGCCCTTATAGCGCATGGCTTCCATTTCTCAGCAAATCTAAACCCGACAAAACAAAGACACAGAAACACCCGGGCCATGAGACTAGTTTACGCCTAGCTGCTTTTACCAATCGGCCACAAAGACTTCATGGATTAGCAGAAGCTGATTTACACTTATAAACTCACTACCTACAACCTGTTCTCTGCACCATATTTATATTGTTTTACATATGAGACCTAGTAGTCTTTTCTAGACCAATCTTTGATGAAGGTAAAAACTAGTGTGTTACAATACTTCATCCAATAATAATAAAGATTAGTTAATTAATACTTGTTTTAAAGTAAAATACCAGAAATATGCCAGCAGAATAGGAGGTGTAACCAATCAACTGTGGATGAAAGAAACTTCCGTCATTACAGTTCTATGGCTAACTCAATAAAATTTCTGTGTTTTGTGATTGATGGCAACTCAGTCCTATCTATGAATCGGGGCTTTTTTCTTACTATGGATTACTTACAATGGCTTATCTTGCAATGGACAAGGGCTTTTATATTGCAATGGATAACTATTACACTTGCCACGTTCTGCAGTTAATGGGTTTCAATGTTGAATAAGATGTGTGATTGTTAGCCAAAATATTGGTAATAGATCTATGTTATAACTCAAGTAACCGGCTTCTAATTGTTAGGTAATCCCGGATCTGAGTCGGACACATTTCGGTTGGTTATAAAATGGCTATTTTCGGTTACACTGGTTATAAAAATGTCTATTTCCGGTTTTAACATTAGACTCAATCTAAACCCAGCAGACAACATATTGGGATTTTTATTTTGTGGGGTGGGATGTGGGGGGTTAGGATTAGGGTTATGACTCTACGTGGCAACATATTGTAAAGTTTCACACACTCACTCATGTTAAAAACAGTTCACCAAAGTTGTGCGTCATTTTTAACATCGTGTTAGCGAGTGGAACTATACAATTTACAATTGAGGTAGCCATTTTATAGCCATTTTATAGGCATTTACAATCGGGGTAGCCATTCTATAGCCATTTTATGGCCAACCGAAATTTGGCCACATATAACCTGGGATTACCAATTGTTATTTTTGGCTTGACAAAAGGTTATGATGGTAGCTAAAAAAATAATGTAATTGGAACTTTTTCAGAAAGCTTAGTTTCATATGAATTCAATTTCTACAGTCTTTATAAGTATACTACACATAGAGAGTAGGTAGTTTAGATATCTGAGAAAAGATAAAGGTGTCCTTTAAATTGCTCTGTGACCTTTTCTTTTCTCCTGAAACAAATGCACTCTTTGCTCTTCACTAAACACTTCCTATTTTTAAATAATAATAACCTCTAATTGAGCATTCTGTTTGAGCTTGTTTTCTTTTCATCTGAGACAAAAATAAAATAATTTTTCGTATTTTGCCCACAACAAAACATCAGTACAAACAAACAATAACAACAATTCTTTCTTTGGATGTATTTACTAAAGAAAGTGCATTTTAACCCAAGACTTTGTTTATCCTGAAGTTATTTTTAAATTGCAGGCGTCTCCCGTTATAACATGGGTGTTGGGGTCCAAGAAAGCCAAATAGCGTTACAATCGAGCTGCGATAACTTGTTGCTAATTCAGCTATTCTTTAGCTAAATGTAGCTCCAAATAGCTAGATCTAGCTATTTGGTAGCTAGATTAATATTTTCGGGTTGACCATCCAACCGTATTATAAAACAAACTGCGGTATAACAAATCGTGTCATAACAGGGAAGGTCTGTATTATCATAATACAATAAACTCTTGTTCTGACGGCACTCATTCTAACGGCACGATTTAATGACACACGCATTCTAATGGCACGTTTGTTTGTATATTCTCGCAAGACTATTGTCCATAAGTTCATTCATTTGCAGACCTGTCAACCCGTATGTGGGGCATTAGACCGTGAAAGGGTCATAAAAAGTCATTTTTGTCTCTACTTTTTAATACACCTCGAATATAAAATCTACCCATTATAACGGCAAATTCGTTGTAACGGCACTCTTAGATCCCTGAGGGTGCTGTAATAACAGGAGTCTACTGTATATCACCATAACCATCTTAGTTATAATTAAATTTTCATGGCTTGCTCTTTAAAAATGTTTAAAGCTCTGACTAGAATCATTGTTATTCAACAATTATATATTAATTGGCTAAAGCTTAGGAATTTTCTCCAGATAAATATTCCTAAGAGCAAATATGTAGAGTTTATTTCTTTTTCTCAAACTATGGATAAACAGATAAACCCTTAATTCCCTTGCTATTCTTGGTAGAATATATTTCATTTTGAGTATAAACTGCTTGCATATTTTCTCTCTGGATATAATATTCATAATATTCTTCCTCTTTATTGAATTCACTAAATTGAGATAAAAGATGTCAGGAAAAATTTGTTCGGAAATATTTCAGAAATATTGCAAACATTCAAAATTTTAATTTATTTTTTTTTTTGAACTGATCATGAATTTATTTCTCATTTGTTTCTTCTCTTAAAAATAATTTTGAAAGTTTTTGCTCAAATTGAACGCTGGATCCTTTTCCAACAGTTGAATAAAACAAAAAGATCCCAAAGAGATTACCCCTAATACCACTGGGAATTTTAGAGACCCTGCATATAAATATACAATAATACCCTGCTTAGAGCTGATTTGCTATAGCACTCTTTTTCAAATGTTTTTCGTAATAAATTTAGTTATGATAAATTTCCCCCAAAATAATGATAAAAGACAGCATCATAGACAGTCTCTGAAATAACTGTATACTGTACACTTGGGTTAAAGTGCTATGCGTATGAATAAACACATACCCAACTAGCATTCCAGGGGAAATTATGAATCCCTGCACCTATATATGCTTCTTTTTACCTTGTAGATTAAACAGTGGTGGTGGGTAAAGATCACTAAAAAGTCCAAATTTTCAAAAAAAACACTGCTGGTCACAAACTAAGGGATCAGTTTGGCATAAACTTACACTGTAAATTGAACCCCCCACTAAAAACATTTTCCCTACTCATTGAGGGGGAGTGTGTGTGCAAAATTTCAAGTTTCTACTATGAATAGTTAGGGCTGGGTGAACTCCAGATATATAGATAGATACATATAAATGTCAGAACCCATGAATAACCTAAACACAGAAACAGTGTTTAAACCAGTCTGTTGTCGGTAGTGGTGATTAATAATTTATCATGTAGCGATATACATCGACACCTAGTGATAATTCACCAGCTCCGCAAAGTAGCTACCAGATGAGATACACTAATTCATTCCATCTTATTTAGACTCAAGAACAACATCATATATTTAAAAATGATTGCTTGCTCAATATTTTCAATAGTGTAGCACTACGTACAATATGATAATAGATTGTTATTATGACCCTGTGTAGTGCTGCGTTTTTTAGAAACTTATCTAGAATGCTAACCGAGGTATTATTGTATTTAACTTGCCTTCCCAGTGATATCTTTAAGCATTTCCACTTAAAACTTTTGGTATTTGATAATGTAGTTGCACAACGAAGGAACTCCAAGGTCATTCATATTTAATCTGTTAAATTGCTCTTGCCACACATCAGTTGTCATGACTGGTGCTCAGCCAAGTAATGACGTGACTCATTGCTATTTCTAAAACTCTCTTACACCTGGCTGTACATATTCAACACATTTTGTTTCATGTTATTCACATTTAATTATGACTCAAGTTGGAGTTTCTGAAAAAGTTCCAGTTTCTATCTGATATGTTAATGCAACCAAATCTCCCAAGGAAATGCTGTTGTTGGCTTATAGCATTTTCAGTTTTGTTTTTTTTGAACATTAAATGAATTCCAGACATATTTTCTAAGCAGACACGTATTTTACTTGATGGTTCAGCATATCAACTATATGAGTTGGTTATATCAATTGCTATGGATATTCTATTTGAATTTCCAGTTAAAGATTTCCTGCCTAAACCTGGACAAATCTTTTGAGCTTTCAATACCTTGGGCCAGCCAGTGCATTTATATAATTTTGATTTTAATTTAAAGCTTCTCAACAAGTCCACATCTATTAGGGTTCATCTATTTCAGCCTTGTGCCTAATTCTATGTAACTATTAAATAAAATAAAGTCTACATCTATTAGGGTTCATCTATTTCAGCCTTGTGCCTAATTCTATGTAACTATTAAATAAAATAAAGAAAAAGTCCACATCTATTAGGGTTAATCTATTTCAGCCTTGTGCCTAATTATATGTAACTATTACATAAAATAAAGAAAAAGTCCACATCTATTAGTTTATTATAATTGAAGAAGATATACCGGCCTCCCCCATTATAAAGCGGTTCGTTATAGCGCGGGTGGATGGTGGAGTCCAAAATATTGATCTAGCTCCAAAATAGCTAGATCTATCTACAAAATGGCTAAATTTGTATTGCGGCTCAGTTGTAACACGGTTGGCTTTCTTGGACCCCAACACCCATGTTATAATGGGGGACATCTGTTTTATGTTTTTCTTAAATGTGTTTCACTCAGTAAATTATCATGGAAATCTTAGTGATTACTCAGTACTTTTGATAACCGAAGAAATTGAATGTTCTCATAATAATAAAAGAAATAATAATATATCTGCTTTCATAGTGATTAGGATTAGGATGACTTTCCCAAGGGCATTAGTGCAAAGTGACACAAACTGTCCCCACCAAAGTTTGAACTCGTCTTGCTGAGTCCATTCTCTGAGCTGTTATACACTTAGCCATTCCACACCTCCAATGTATCAGAAAGTAGCAGAAATATTTGCCATGGCCATTTGTCCGATTCCAATTTGCTGTGATCTAAAAATGTCAGAAGTATTCGAACTTCCTCTTTTAATTCATTTAATGGCTTAGAATATATTTCCGAGTGAAGCAGCCTCTACACACTCAATATTGCTGACATCATACCATTGTGTAAAAATATTGTGCAATACTGTTATTTCTAAAACAGCTGTTATATTACAATTATCATTTTATAATGCTTTCTATAATGCCATATCGTTTTTTAAGACTTGAAACTGAATGAGCTATTGGAAACCATCAAAACTGATAACATAGGTTTCTTCAGTTTTTAAGTTGGTCTGGCTGGCTGACTGGCTATGTACGTATCATGCATACTGGCCGTACCAATTGAGCTAGATGGCTTAAAATTTCAACATTTACTTCTTATGTCTAAAAAAATGTTGTTTTTTAAAAATTCTCCCTAAATAGGTTTTTAGTGTGTGTGTGTGGGGGGGGGTCAATTTGCAATGCAAGTTTATGCTAAATTGATCCCTTAGCTTGTGCAAGAGAAGTAACTTATTCATTGATCACCCCTTTTTTCCAATTTTGTAATTGATCACCCCCAATACGGCATGCTGCCAAAAGACATGGGTCACATGATGGTTTCTATTGAATAACTAACCAGACCTGTCCTGCTCTCAATACAAAAGAAGGGACAGGCTCTTTTAGATATGGGGTCCCCAACCTTTTTTGCACAGCAACCAGTTCCGTATTGACAATTTTCTTGAAGACTGGCCGACATGGGGGAGGGGGGGGTTTATCAATGACCTGAATATAGGTGATAAGTCAACTATAAGTCACTTATAAGTGTCTAATAAAACTCAATTTCGTTTCTAAAAGGGTTTATCTAACAAATTTAATATTGAGATACAAGGAAATGAAACTGTTTTTATTTTACTAAGAAATATTGCCAAATCATATTGTTTTTTCACGACTCAGTAGCACATTCTCATTGGCCCAATGGTTGGGGACCACTATTTTAGATAACAATAACAAGCTAATAACATTAATCGAAGGATATATATAGATGAAGCCGCTTTTGTAATCACTTAAAATAAAGTGTTTGCGACCGACCTATTTTGTTAACAATAACTGGCTGATAACATTATCCATGATTATCATGAGCAGCTTCCTCTGTGTTTATAAAATATTGCACACAGCATCAAACCAAAATTAGTCAATATGTTTTATTGATATTAACAGACAATAATATTGTGCAATATGAAATGTTATTTTATATTAAATTTGACTAGTTTCTACCTTGATCCCAATTTTAGTTGTTTTTATACAACTTATTAATTCAGACCACTGTTTCTATGGCAATAAATAACAGCACAATTAGAAATAAAGAGTAAGCCTTCGGTGAGAATCGAACTCCCACCCTCATCACCGAAGTCTTACTCTTTATTTCCGATTGCTCTGTTAATAAAAAGTGGTGTGTTACAATGCTTCATCCAATAATAATAAAGATGAAATGTTTTGTTTGAATATTGTGTATAGTTTAAGGTAGTGCCATGTTCCTTTCTAATTGGCTAATCTATGCAAACCAGAACCTTAAAACTTGTTAATATCTATTAACCATGAATTTTTAGTAAGTTCTTATTCTTATTAGATTATTATATTAAAAGACAATTCGGAAAGCCGAAGATGTTGTTACCAATGAAAACTCGTTATTCAATTTGACATGTTCCATTAGACGAGCTAACTTCTTCAGAAATAAGCAAAGTATACAAGTGGGTGTCTTTATATATGCTCCAAACAGATTATATATATATATATATATGAAATCAAATTATGGATAATTGTATATCCAATGAAAAATAAATCTCATGAGATGTGTACATGCAGAATCTCTAGTTGAGATTTTAATGTTTCAGTTTAGTCCATCGACTAATGCAAATTGCTTCTAATTTCAGTAACTTTTGCTTTTTGTATATTTCTACTAATACTAATATTTTATTAATTTCGTCTACTTTTTAACCTTCATCTTAATTTTCTAGTTGTTTTTTATCACAACTTAACTTCGGCTATCACTCTACAGCAATGAGCCAACAGCGCTGATTGAAAATAAAGAGTAAGCTTACTGAGTTGACTTGTGATAAAAGAGAACTAGAAAATTAAGATGAAAGTAAAAAGTAGTCAAAATTAATAAAATATTGGGTTACAATACTTCATCTAATGATAAAAATAAATAATAATAATTGTTTTACTAATACTACTTCAATATTCCTAGTTAAACTTCTTACTAAAATAGCACAATAAATATCTAATAAGAGAAAAACCTTTTCTTTTTGTTTCATAATACTTATTACTTTAATTCTTTGTTTTCTTTTGTAGTTTTCTATATTCTGTATCATATTTCCCAGCAAATTAACAAATATTTCATATCACTTTATGCCTTATACATTCAAGTAGAGTTTGTGATATTTATGTCAATTTCTAATATCCTCCTGAAGATTAACTGTCTTTATATTTCAGGATATATTGATTATATACTGGGAAATATGATAATAATGTGTTTTCTATGTTTTTTTCTTTTTTTCACTTAGCTATTTATTGTATTTTTCAAACATGTACGATTTTATATTTAGTTTTTATTCAAGACACAGCAAGTCTATCATAACATTTTACATTCTGATAAAGAACAAATTAGGATGAAGGTAAAAACTAGTCAAATTTAATAAAAGTGGTGAACATAATTATCGTTTTGTTCCACTATGTTCTACCATTTTTCAGACAAGTTCATAATTCTATTCTCCCAGAACATTTTTATCTTTCTCAGCAAAAAACTGCTCTAGTTTTCATTAAGAGAATTCTGTAAAAACTGGAATAAATGATAATGTGAAGGTGCAATAACAGATGGATATGACAGATGAGTGAAAACTTGCCAGACGAGCTGTAACAATTTCTGCCTGGTCATCAAAGAAACATGCGGTCTAGCGTTATCCTGGTGGAATACTACACCATTTCTCTTAAGTAATTCCAGATGCTTTTCATCGATTGCTGCCTTCAATTGGTCTAATTGGGAGCATTATATACTTGTTCAAATAATTAGTTTTGTTCTCTGGAACAGTGGAGGTTTCCCTGTCATTCTCACATATACACAGTATCACCTTCTTTGGATGAAGACTAGCCTTTGGTATGGTTAGTGGTGGTTCATTTCACTCACTCCAAGATCTCTTGCACTTCATGTTGCTGTAAAGTATTCATTTTTCATTGCCCATTTCAAGAATAAAACATTCATTTAAATCCAGTCCAATAGGTAGTTTTTGCTTAACTTATGTGGAAGCAACACATCAAAGCAACTAACATAACCAAGTTGGTACAAATCATTTTCAATGTATCTTGATTTGGATACTTTAAGTAAGTCGGCTATCTCTGTGTCTGGTCCATTGTATAACATTGATTATTCTCAATTAAGGTCTTGATTTGATTGCTGTCAATCTCAATTGGTATACCTAACCATGGAGCATCATTCAGTCCAAATCACAAAACTTTGCAAACCACTTTTAGGATGTTCAGTCATTCACAGTACCTTCTCCATAAACTGCACCAATGTTTTATTTTTTGTTTGAGTTGCTTTTTTACCTTTCTTAAAATAAAAAAACCATGATATGACAAAAATATTGTTTATTTTCTTCCATCTTCAATGTTAGAATCAATAAACAAAAATACTCCAATTTTGACAATTTTCAAAAAGAAATGCACACTGTCACAATACAATCAAAAGTGAAAACTAAATGCTCCCGATGCTGTCAAACAACAAAAATAATTAACTTTTTGGCCAACCTAAATGATACAAGTAGCATTTGCACATATGGTTATGATGACCATGATACTTGTACGGTCCACTCATTGGTATATAATCAATCAGTTGGCTAAAATGTAATTGATTTAATGTTTGTATTGAATGAATACAATTGTGCTATGTTTAGTGACTGTCAGCTAATACATGATATACTGCCTAACAGCCTCCCTTGAATGGGTAGCTTACTGATGAAGGATACACAGAGAATCTTGTGTATCTTAGTCTTACAAACTGCATGACCTCATATTCAACCAATCATTTTTGAAACAACAAATGATACTTGATACTGCTTTGTCGTCAGACAGGTAGAGCCTCAAGAGAAATAGAGAAGAATGCTTGCAGAAGTTCATAATTTTTCTCCCAAAGAAACTGAGTCTAATCTTTGTTAATAAAAAATACATATTTACAATAGAAGATAAAAAAAAAATATTTTGGTTTGCTTGGAATGTTAATGGTTAACAATAGCTGCCCAGAAAGAGGACTTTGTAGAAAGGTTAAATTCTCTTGGGTTAAGAATTTGGAACATCAACAAATATTTTACAAAACACATTTGCTAATGTTCTTTCCTCTTTCCTTTAAGTTCTTTGGTTTCTTTACTTAACCACTTCCATTTGTTTTTTCAATTTTGACACTCCACAATTATTTATATAATTTTAAAATATTTTTCTCTTGAAAAAATCATTTTGTAAATGTCTCATTCTGTTTCTAATATAAGCATCTGACAAATTATGAATTCATTTTTTTTTTTCAGTACTTTTTTCAATGACATTCTTTCATTATTTTATTTTTTATTTTTATTTTGGGAAGATTAGATCATGAAAAAGTTTGTAACTTATTCAGAACTTTTAAAGAGTATTTACTGTCAAATTGCATAATTTTAATTGTGCTTAATAAAATCTGTGCTTTGCCCTTCTGAACTGTACATCTGATTTTTCCTACTACTTATTTGTTTTTACACCGTAATCATTTTTACACCTTAATACAATCATTTTTACACCTTAACCCAATCATTTTTACACCTTA
>VCCN01002209.1:2115942-2146328 GCA_006491835.1 Architeuthis dux | reverse complement strand
TACCCCAAAATCACTTGACTGAAAATGGTGAAAAAGTCATAACAATATCAATAACTTCAAAGTGCTCCAACAATGTTCCCCAAGGTATAATAATGAGATTTTTAATATGTGATAGAGGACAGTTTTCTGCATTAAATGTCAGCAAAAAGGTTTGATAGGAATTTTTTCCCTATTTGGCTAAAGATCTGGGTTCTGCAACCAACCTATTACTAGGCAGAGATAAAGTAAGTATAAAAGTTAACTTTATCCTCAAAATTTGTGTGCTATTAGTAAGAAGAAAAATTTAGAGAAATTTTCTTGATAAATCCCTGAAGAAATAAATTCTGTTTATCTTTTAAAAAAAAAATTCTGGATCACCGTGCTCCAGGCGGCAGATTCAGCTAGTACTTTAGAATGCTTTTATAATAAAATGCTTTACATCACAAAAAAGAGGTTCAACGACATGTGTTATTAAGTGAGAATTCTTTTTTAAAATAGGGGAAGAAATTTTTGTCTTAAAGTGTGAATAATTTTATCCTCTGCTTTTTTTCTGGGTAGATAATTTGATTCAGAAAGTTTACCAAATCAAAAATCTTTATTCAAAAACGTAAAAGATTGCAAATGATTTTGGACATATACTTTCTTGGTTTCACGAAATCTTCATAAGTCACAATGACTTTAAAACAACATCAATCATAGATGAAGAAAGTGCATTCATGCAGACAAGAAGATCTGTTAGAATTCAACTAAATTTGAACACTTTTTAGGTCATCATTCAGATAGTGCTATAAATAGCGCCATATAATCATCATTGTAATGTTTATATAAATGTATGTGTATGTTAAACCAATAAACATGCCGAAGCAAGCTCCCAGCAACCCCCATTCCGTTTCCGGTCCCAGAAAACGCGGACTGGAAGTGGGAACGAGGAAGGCCCACTTCTTACCAGGCGAACAACCCTATCACACATGTTATCTCATCCTCATCGCCTAATGTAATGTTTTGGTTGTGTTTAGTGCCTCTGTTCGCTTTGTTAGTCTTTTTATTCTAGCTGCGTGATTAGAATGTGTTTGATTCATAACCGTGCTTAAGCGTGTTAAGAAAAGAAGACGGAACAAGATAACACGTGTGATAGGGTTGTTCGCCTGGTAAGAAGTGGGCCTTCCCCGTTCCCACTTCCAGTCCGCTTTCGGCATGTTTATTGATTTAACATATAGATACATTTATATAAACATTACAATCATCATCAAATAATTGCAAAGATTCGACTTCAAATAAAAGCATCTGATATAGTGAAGCATCACTTACGTTTTTATAATAATTTTATTAGAAGTACTCTCTTCTACATCTACTTGTATAATAAACAGTGTAATTATTTTTCTATTTGTTTCTCTGTCCATAACAATACACTCTTCCACTTAAAGGTAACAATTTTGCTGATAAAATATCTCCTACCCTCCATTTGAAACAATGGACTTTTCCATTGAAATCCAGTCGTTTTTTTCTATAAAAAAATCATCTCATAGAAATTCAAATATATCCGTGAATTCTTTCATTGGGATTAACTAGTTTTATAAGAAAGAGATAAAAGGAAGGTGACTCATGGTGGAGTAATGTTTGTCTTGGTTTCCACAATAATATTTAGTCACTTTAAAAAAAATAAAACGTTAAGAAACTTCGAGCTGCAGAATGTTTTTCACTCGTCACACCCAAATTCCAAATTGCCCCCAAAATGTGCATATTGCCCCCTTGTGGAGCATGCACCACACGTTTAGAATCACTGCTCTAAAAATAAGAATGATTGCAAAAGACCAAAGCACTTCAAAGGATTTAGCAAGATTTGATTCTATGAGCAGTCTTTAAAGGACAAGCACAATAAGATCTATTATTTTCTTGCATGATTATTTGATCCTGTCACCATCATGCTATTCTGTGACCAAAATTGAAGACAGCCGTTCCATCCTGGTTCTCCTTCAAAGGGTCGGTAGAGCCCTATAGCCAGCTCAGGCATCTATCAACTCCGGGATGTTCACGTCCTGTGGTCTAACCACAGTTCAGCCTTACTGTCGGAACTTTCCCTCAAAGGGACGGCAGATCCCCGTAGCTAGCTCGGGCATCTGTCAGGAGAAGGATACTCCTCTCAAACCTACAACCTATGGGCTCTGCCCCTATCCTCGCCACTCCAGTGGACCATAGGATGTAACCCACGGGCTTAAATGGTAGGGTTGAGCCTGGGCAAGTCGCACTACACCTTAAAACAACACTGCTCAGGCTGGATGGTTTACTCCGCACATTGGCCCCGCTGTCTATGGTCCAAACGCTGTGGAAAACCATCTCTAAAATCTTCGTCCGCGAAGCCAAGCTATTCATTCATTCATTTGATCCTGCCTTTAAAAGTAAACCTAAAGTTGACCACTTCCCCCTTCTGACATTCTGGACATATGTACTCCTTTGTGAAGGTTTTCATTTCTCCACTTTCAAGTTAAACTCTGTCGGGATTATTCTTTATCTAAAACCAATTACCAAACGATCTCTTATTTCTCTCTCTTTTTTTTCTTTTCTTAGTATCAGATCTAAGGACTTTTGTCCATAATAAAAAAAAGAAAAATCTCTCTGTTAATAGTGCGGGTGAGAGTACATTAGTAATACAAACAAATATACTATTCTTTAGTCTCTTGAACATTAGGCACTTAGTTTAAGGTTACTGCTTATTTTACCACCTTTTGTTTCCTTAAACCACAACACAAGGCTGGAAAATTTGTTACCCACATGTCAACTATGTAATCCTACCAGGTTGAAATAAAATACATAGCCGTTTTGGACCACAGATTTTAAGACCTCAAAACTTGACTCAAACACAACTTTATTAGTCAAAGAAAGCACTGTTAGAATTGACACAATGTTACTAACAATCCAACAATAAATTTATTCCATCACGATAAAAACTGGGGTCATGGGAGTCACAAATTACTGGAAAGCATTTTTGACCTAGTCCACATTGGTGTACACCTGCTGGTGCCTATATGCATGTAAGGCCCAAAAAAACTGGTAATCGGTAGGGGACAGGTCCAGTGAACAGGGAGGGTGGGGCAGGGTCTCAGTGCCTAACTGCATCTGTTTTTGCAGGGTGGTTTGTGAAGTATGAGGTCTTGCGTTATCCTGCATCAGGATAGGCCCCTTCCTATTCACCACTGCTGGCCAAAATGTTTGCAACTTCCGATGCATCAGTTCCAATTCCACGACAATAGGACTCCTCCGTGATCAGGGTTGCCAGATTAGTTTTCTCAAAATATGACATGAATATTCCAAAAATCGGACAAATTTGGAAAAAGATTGATGGCTAAAAATAGCTAATAGTGGCTAAAAGTAGCTAGATTATTATCACAATAATGAAAATAAATAGCTAAAAGTGGCTAGAAATTATATCCAATATCTAAAAACAATAAAAAATATCTAAATTTAGATATAAAATATCAAAGTTGGCAGCGTTGGGTGGAGTCTTAAATCGGACAATTTTGGATGTCTGATTCTTAAAATTTTTAATCTGACATACGGGACAAAAAACTGACATGATGTCCAAAATCGGACATATCTGGCAACCCTGGCCATGATAGTCTAACCAGATGACAAGAGTCTGTAATGGAGTAATCCATTACAAAGGAAGATTTGGTTTTGGGAAGGTTGAGCGTGGGGAGAAAGTTTGTTGACCCAAAGTTTCTGATTATCATATAGAAACCATGTTTTCATCAATAGTAAGTACACGATCAAGAAAAGGGTAATTTTGTAAATGAACAAACAAATTACAGCAAGTGCCAAACGATGCAAGCCTCTGATCATCTGTCAAATCATGAGGTACCCACTTCTGCATTTTCTTCACTTTGCCAATTTGTACCAAGTCCGAGGGTTTGTTTCTGGATGAGCCTCCACGGCTGCCCTCAATTCTTCATTGTCAAGTGATGACCTGGGACCATGATCAGGCTCATCTTGGGGATCCAGAATATAGTGCAATGGCCAAGTTTGAACTAATAGAGCATAATGTGGTGACAAAGTGGAAATAGACTCGCCCGAGGAAATGACCTGCTTGAGGTACGGCAAACCAAAAGCCGAGTGAAATGGTTCACCAACATATATGGACGAAGTGGAATGTCTGTGACACGTATGTTGAGCACCAGCAGCACGGATTTGGCAATTTGCTGGCTATAACAGGCCCCGGGCGTTTGCTCTTAGCTTGCCACCTAAAGCCACGTTGGACTCGTGTTTGGGACTTATACTGTGGATTACGTTGTAGCGGCTTGAAGTTCGGTGATAAACGAGGAAGTGTCCCGTGAAGGAATCATTCTGGTGCTGCAGCATTGATGCGCCGTTGGACTCACTGCATCAAAACTGTGTCTGTGTTTTTCCCTTCCCCTCTCTACTACACATAATCACATAAAATCACATTTATTCGTCTTTGCTTCAATACCCTATAAAAAAAATATAAAAGTAATCAAACAACTCCCAAATGAAGAGATGCAGAGCTTTAAGATGATGTATAAATGTATGCATAAACAGAATGGAACGATACAAAAAAAACAATCGCACTAATGCAAACACAAAAACGGCCATTTATTTTGTTTCAACCTACCATTATGTTTGTGGCTATTTATTTTCATTCATTAATCTATTCAGAGAATTTTATGCACATAATTCAAAGTATATGCCTTGGATTAAGTGAAATTCATCTTTAGCACAGTTATATAGGTGACACCCGGTTATAACGTGGTTCATTATAGTGTGGTTCGTGTTATTATGCTGGTGGGTGGTGGGCCTCAAAATATTAATCTTATTTTGATTGATTGATTGATTTGTTTAGCAGCACATCAACCCTTGATGGGTCATTCAATGACGAAATCAGTTCAATATAAAAAAAAAGCAGTCTTGCGACCCTGGTGAAAGGTTATTTTTTTTTTTAATAGAGTCTTTGGTGAAGGTTTTTTTTTAATTAGTGACTTTGGTGAAAGGTTTTTTTTTTTTAACTAGAGTCTTGTGATTTTGGTGAAAGGTTCTCTTTTTAACTAGAGTCTTGCGACTTTGGTGAAACAAAAGATGGCCCTTGGTTGTGAGGCAGGGGATGCAGTCGGTGCATTCTAGGCCCCAGCCGACAGGGCCGGGCCCTTGTTTTGGGTGGGGGTTTTACCCCTCTGCAGGGGATGCAGTCGGTGTATTCTAGGCCCCAGCCAACAGGGCCTTTATAATGTGGTGTTGGCTTTCTTGTAGCCAACTCCCATGTTATAACAGGGGAGGCCTGTATACTCACTAATCTCACCTACTAGACTGTGTCTAAGACCTGAATTAATTTTGTTTACTGTTCCTTGCCGTGCACTTAACTCTTGTTTCATTTCATATGACCAAATGGAAAACAAGCCAAGTATTTACTACACTGCAGAAGGAACTTTCTGTTATGTTTAAGGTTACATACTACCTAACATACTACATTTCAGTTTCTATGTTAATTGCTAAACTTTTTCTCCCCTAAGAGAACAGAGAGTAGTGGAGGACTTTCTTGCAAAATCAGCATATAAACATCAAATAAAAAATAACTCAAAAATGAATTACAGTTTTGAACTAATATAAACTTCAAATGAAATGCATAACATAGCATATTCAAGAGGTTCGTATTTCCATTGCATTTTTAAGTCTGAAAAAGAAAGTAAAATTCTTTCAAAATTATAGACAATAAAATCAAATTCTTATTTTCTATACTTTTAGTTAGGTTTTAAAAAATGGACTTAGTTAGCCTTATCTTTTCATTTATTTATTAGATAGTTTACCATTATACTTTTATTTATCACTAAGTTTGATTGAGGCAGTGAACCAGTGGTTCCCAACCTTTTCATTACAAAGGACCCCTTTTATTTAAACAAACTTTCCCATGGACCCCAGGCTTTTGAAAGGTCTGCCCAGTGTTGCCAACTCAAAAAATATTTTTGTGCTAGTTTGATTGCCAAAAAGCGTTAAATCTTTTAACAATAGCCAAAAATGGCCAGAAACCACCAAAAAGTCTCTAAAGATGGTAAAAAATAGCCAGAAAATGGCCCAAAACAGCCCAAGTGTTTTAGGTGCGAACGTGCTAATTTAGTGCTTTTTGCTCTGCAAAAACAAGAAATGTGCTGAATCTAGCGCGAAACATGCTAAATTGGCTACACTGGGTCTGCCTGCTCAACAAGCTCACAGACACCAGGCTTTTGAAAGGTCTGCCTACACAACAAGCTCACAAACCTTCAGTAATATCTTTGTGGATGTCTAGGGGTCTGCAGACCCAGGTTGGGAATATGTGTAAGAGCTGGCATGAACTTTTGGCTAATCTATTGATAGTGTGTATACAGTCATTTTCAAGAAGGTAGAAAACATATTTTGAAAATAAAAATTTATTCTGATAGAAGTAATGTAAGCACACTATTTGGTTTCATTAATAATTTCCTCTGTGGCTATGGTCTAAAATATCTCTCAGCAAACCCATAAGATGTATTAAAGAAATGGACTTCTTTGATAGTTGGACTGGGCAAACGATCATTTTGTCACCACAGAAAGACACTTGATGTTACATTATTCATATGTCCACATATTCATTGCTGTACCAGAAAATCATACTCAGTCATTAATAAAAATCAAATTCATATGAAACCACATCTTCAATAAAATCTGAGGGGTAGGACTATTTCTATAAATTTGCATACAAACAAAACTGTCAACATAGGTTTCTTCAGTTTTTAAGTTGGTCTTGTTGGCTCGTATAGTATGTTACGTACATGCCACACCAATGGAGCCAGAGAGCTGAAAATTTAAACATTTACTCCTTATTATATCTAGAAAAATTTTTAGTGTGGGGTTCAATTTGCAATCTAAGTTTATGCTAAATTGATCACTTAGTTTGTGTCTGGCAGCATTCATGCTAGTTTTTTTGAAAATTCAGACATTTTTAGTAATCACTGCCTAACAAAATGCAAAAGAAGCAACTTATTCAGTGATCACCTCTTTTTCCAATTTTTTAGTTGATCACCCCCAACATGGCATGCAGCTAAAAAATGTTGGTCGCATGATGGTTTCTATTGAGTGACTAACCAGACCTGTTTTCTTTGGCTCTTAAATGACGCCTGTAAGCTAAATAACATTTATGGTTTATATAGTTGTATTCCCAGTGCTGTCTAGGAATTCATACACTCATATCATTGCTATCATAGTTTTTCCTTTTTAAAAATAAACAGACAGACATCAGTGAATACATATACCTCTTCCAACTTCATTGGCTTAAGTTAATTACTAAAAATAAAATGATTATGGTTTAACTTATTCATAATTAGTTTCGCTTAATTATATCTTTCAAAACTGTGACAGCTTATAAATAGGTATTAATAATTCATCTCTTTCATTTCCTTCTGCCAACAATTGTATTCCTTACTTTTCTTTCTATCTTCGCCCTCTCCAGGTTTTTGTCAAATTCCAAGACAAAGTCAGAAGTTCACTTTACTTTCCTTCAGTAACAAGAACAAGAATCCTCACCAAATTTGAGGGTGTCAACTGATATGTAAAATCCCTGTTTCCCTACGTGATTTGAACTCACGACCTACTGATTGCTAGACTGGTGTCTTACTAGCTTACTAACTGAGCTAAATTGACAAGTCTTAGATATTAAGGAAAATTTATTATATTTAATATATATATACAATACAAAAGTTGCAGTGATCATCTTCAGTCGGAATAGAAGTATGTGTGGGGTTTGACCCTGCAGCAGCCAGTCTTGTCTCAGTTATTCCTATCTTTAACTTTCAATATTTGTCTACATCTCATTTCTACAGTTATTTTCCATTTTTCTCCCCGGATCTTGATTCAGTCTAGTTAAACCATGTGCTTATGTAATTCTTGTATGAGGCCCTGTCGGCTGGGGCCTAGAATATGCTGACTGCATCCCCTGCAGAGGGGTAGGAACTCCCTTTTCTTTTACCAAAGTTGCAAGACTCTAGTTAAGGAAAAGTAACTTTTCACCAAAGTCGCAAGACTCTATTTTAAAAAGATTTTAAACTGATTTCAGCATTAAATGACCCATCAAGGGTTGATGTGCCGCTAAACAAATCAATCAATGAATTTTGTTAGACGGTGTGTGTTAATCATTGTGTATGGTATGTTCAGACCATTTTCCTTGTCTATATGTTCATTTATTCACAACACTTAACAAAGAGTATGCAACGAATGCCGAGGGGTACCCGGTCGAAATTTGTGAACAGATGAACACATAGACAAGGAAAATAGTCCACCCATACCATACACAATGTGTTCATGTAGTTTGTAGATACAGCATGGCCTGATATTTCCCAACTTGGAACTTGAGTGTCTAAGTGTGAAATTAACATATAAACTAACTTTCAAATTGAAACTTTATTTTTGTCTTATATTTTGAAGTAATCAAAAATCTGTGCATGACAAACAATAAGTCATACATTCTTTACATATTTTCTTAGCATTTTTGCATTTTGACACAAGTATGAAATTTTCTAAAGATTTATGATTTAACTACATTTTACAAATTAAAAAAATTTCAGATCCTTTATACATTGTTTACAATATATATTATAGTAATGTTTTCTATCACAAATAAATACTGAGATTGTTTTCGCGTAAAGACTTAATCCAGTTGATTTGTATGGTAAATCATCTTTTTAAAAAGATCTTCATTAAACTAACTAAAAGTAAAGATAAATACATAGTGATATATATTCATTCCTGTTCTAGCATGATTTGAGTTTTTTAGATAAGGATTTAGAATGTGTTTATCCTTATTGTCAGGAAGGGCATGATCAAGCAAGTCATCCACAACCATTGCACCATCAACATGAACAGATGTACCGTAACCAACGACATATCCACCACATTCACAATATGCCCAACCGCAGCACTCACCATCCCGCAGACGAAAACAATAGAAAGAGTCACGGCACTGATATACACAGGGCAGCCACCAAGATCCAGGCTCAGTTCCGTGGGTTCCGTGCTCGTCAGGAAATGAAGGTGATGAAAGTGAAGGCCAATGCTGAGCAGGCAGCCCTTCCCGCTGTTGACCCCGAAGATCCTCGGGTGCATGACGCCGCTACCAAAATTCAAGCCATGATCCGAGGCCGCAAAGCTCGAAAAGAAATCAAAGTTCTGAGGCTACAGAACAAACATAGCCATGGTAGACACCATGGACATGGACATGGACATGGACCAGCTCACCACACTAGATCTTCAAGGTCTCATAACAAGGACATAGACAGGGTAGGCCGGCATGAACCCTGAGTTATAATAGTTTGGCCTTGCTGCTCTCCGCCATAAGCTTGCCCAAATAGATGACTTTCCCTTGTAGAATTATTTAATATTTATCCCGATTCTGGGGTGAATATATCCTTTCTCTTTGTATCACTTCTGCTTCTAAATTGTTCTTTCTCCTTTTTTTTTCCATTATAATTCTTTGAGTTGCTTCTACCCATGTGAATGAACTTACCCTCTTACTTGCTAGAGGAAAAATGAAAAAAAAAACCGTGTGGATTTTACCATTTAAAAAATACTCATTAGTTTATATTATCTTTTGTTTTTGATAGTTCTAATTCTTTTGTACAGTCGCCATTTGGGTGCAGTCTAGTTGCTTTTTCTTTGAAATGTTTGAGTAATGCGGATGCCTTGTGGGTAAACAAGGGGAGTGGGGAAACGATAAAACACACACCCACATACACGTATCCAAAGATATAAACTTTATTTTTTTGAAAGCTTTCAGTCTATTCCAGGCCATTTTTCCAAGATGTTTTGACTTTGTTTATTTCTGCTTGTGCTGCTGCACTGATTTACTGTTTCTTGTAATTTTTGTACTTGTTCATGGAAACAACTTCAAGCCAAATGACTCACACAAAGTTTGTTTTTTGTAATCTAAGTGAAGAGAATTCGAGCTTTGAATTTGAGGACATCACTAACTTACAATTAAAAGATTTTTTTTTTTTTAAATCCGGTGAGAGAAGAAAAAAAAAAGGCTGAGTATTTACTAACAACATTCTTATCTGACCTGTGATACTAATAAAAGAAAGATGTCTAAGTTGGTTAGACAACAATCTGGAAATCAATTAAAATTACTAACAAAATAAAGAAGTTTAAAATATCTTGTGTTATGGATTACTGTTGTCAATGTATATGTTAATAAAAAAAGTGAAAAATTAAAACATCTTGAGTTACCAATTATTAATCCTGTTTGACCACTTTTGCAATATTCAACTAATATCATATTGCAAAAGAATCTTTTTTTAAAATATTTAACAGCATATCATAGTTATTATAGTATCATTAAGAGCCAAAAAAACACATTACCAATGTTTTAAGATACAAGTATAAACAACACTAAAAATCTGTTGGACATCATGAACAGGATGACAGCTTAACTCTTAAAATCATAAACTGCTTGAAACTGCTTGGCGAATACTCAAAGGGATCTAATTTCAATCAGGAGTTATTTCCCTTTACATTGACATTTTTTTCATTTGTATGATTTTAAGAGTTAATGAAACAGTTTTTGGTAAAATGGTCATGATTATATACCGTTTCTTTTATATTTAAAATGATCACTGAATGGTGCTTTAAAGAATACTGTAATATAAGCACTAAATTATATTTTCCATTGTTATTTTAATTTAGTTCTTTGTGGTTCTTAGATTCTTATCCAGTAAAAGAGGAAATGAGCATTTAAAGTAGATAAATATGTTAGATTTTATGACTTGGATACATGACTGCTTAAAAGTGTTGGGATTATAATCCCCCATGAATATTCATATTTTGAATTAATGTTTTGCATGCTTTTTTGGCCTTAGAGGAGGAACTTGAATTTTGTATTTCAGGTAACCAAGGATATATTGCCATTATATTTTTGTTTTTCAGCATAGAGAATGAATTTAGAATATATTGTCCAGATAAATTTTATATTTTCTCATTTTTGTTTTTGTATTACAATACTAAAAAATGAACAGTTTTATATTTCTGGCCATAACCATATGAGCCAGGGAGGCCCATCCCCAAATTTGGGCAAAACAGTGGGGAAATTCAGGCAATTGATATTTTTGCTACTAAAAGGCAGAAAAACAATATTATTTTTAAGTTGCATGTTGTGTGATTTGTACTAACTGTGGATTGTCGATTGATAGAACTTTTTATTCGAAATTAGTACTTGTGTTTTTAGTCTGTGTAAAATTTTGGGCAGATCAAGCCCTCTGCACCCCAACCCCCTTACCAATGAGTTCCCATACACAAACATGTCTGGCTATCCATTATCCACATAAATACAGTCTGTATGTTTGAAAAGCAACAATATCATCTCTTCTGAATGAGAAGCAAACTCCACAATCATAGTCTGGCTCCTGGTACTCTGGTCAATTCCTGTCAACCATCTTGGATTTTATAATGGATATTATTTTTTCTTTCAATAATAAAAGTTATATTCCTTAACAAAATCTCAAATTAATTCTCTCTTCATGGTTGGTTTATTTTTAAAATTCTGAGGGTTTGCATAGAAAATGATTTTACAGACAATTATTGCCTAGATTAATAATGCTTTCATGATTATCAATTTTAAAGTAAGCTTTATTATGCTACATCAATTTTTAGCATGAAAAATAAAGCTAGGATAGAAAGTAATGTCTCTTTATTGGTATCAATAATTTTAATGCAATGAAATATTGTTATGCTATAAATTGAGCAAAATCCCAAAAGGAATTTATACTTGAAATTGAATTCAGAATTGTTGCTTTCTTTATAAGATTTCCTATTATTAAGCTTTCATTGAAATAAGAATAAAAATTTGAGTCTAGAATTTTAATGCTCAGATTATCACCCCTTGTAGTCCAATCTGGCAACCCTGTGATTGACTCATGTATTAAAAAAACAATCATCAGCAAAATCATGTTATTCACTCAATATTTTCATAGGGCTGTTTTTATTAATTCTGTATGCTTGCTGTGATTAATTTTCATTCTTTTCTAAAAAACAATTTTTTTGCTTGAACAGCTCTTCTAACTATTCTACTGTACTAAACATACTCTGTGGACATTACTATTTTATACTTATTATTCTATTGCCTTTTTTAACATTTAATCACTTTTCTCACAATAAGCACTTGTTTTAGCTTTTCTTTAGATGAAGAAAAAGTTCATATTCTTTCTGTTAGAGAAATAAACCTTTGAGTTTAAAAATAAACACAGACTGTTTAAAGAAACATTTAATTCTGTAAGCTATCTTTTTGCTAATACTTCAAACATGAAACATATGAGGAGGCCAAGTAAAAACATTGGAATAAATAGTTTGAGTTGCTGACTCTTCTGCTTCACTTTAGTTTCTTATAATCCTTGCTTTTATTCATAAGCATATGAATAATTCTCTACTAAATGTACTGTTTTCTTGCTATGATTGCCTTGAAAAAGCTGTTAGATACTAGGCAGATTTCAATGGATGGTAAATCAGTCAGCATATTAAAGAATGAACAACTGGACACGCTTGTGTTAGTTACAGAACTGCTCGTTTATTTAGGCACGCTAGTATGCAGGTATAACAACATATTCATGTGCGTTAGTTTCACACATGATATCTAACAATTCCTCCGCACCGAGTCAAAACTATTTTACTAGTGCAGGGGTGAAACCTACCCTGACTATAGTTGTTCAGGGATTATTCTGCCCTGTGGTGGACAATTTATTTTGGATTTTATTATTTACTTTTTGTTCAAATCACATGTCCCGTCTCTTAGGAGGATTTCTTTTTCGAACTGGATAACGTCTTTCAGGGACAGATGTTGATGTCCCCATCACATCTGAGCCTCTCGGGCTTCTGACAGTTGTATCCACTGCAGATTGTGTTTCATAAAAAATTACTTCATTTTAGTAGAAAAAGGGTGATGGTAATCAGGGCCGTCTTAAGAATATTTGTGGCTCCCAGGCAAAGCAATGTACTGGATTTGGCCTACGGGCCGTTGTGCTGACTCTGATTTACTACATGGATTCAATAAAGAGTCAAGAACTGATTTAAACATGAATATAAACATAGGTTTAGAGAAAGTTCTCTATGTCTGCTATTTAACCCATAAGAACCCACTGTGACATGGGTGTCACATACAATTTAATTGATCTGCACAGTCTCTTACATAATATTATATTTTATCCTTGATTTTAACTCATGAGGTGTACTAAGTGACATCTAATGAACATCCTGGTGCAGTCACGTTACTGTGTGTCAATTTGCCTACCCAGAATCCCACATAATATTTCAAGTATAAATTGGTCTGGGTTCTTATGGGTTAATAATATGAACCTTAATTTTTATTTTTCAAATTGAATTTCAGGGCCCCTAAAATCATGGGTCCCCCGGGCAAGTCCCAAGTGTGCGCATGCGATAAGGTGGCCCTGATGGTAATACCCAGGAATCTGCCAACAATGTAACAATTGATTTGGATATCTGATCCTCAATTAAATGAGAAAGCCCAGATACAGACTGCTTATCATTCTTATAAGGTATGATCACATGCCTAACACATTAAAGTACTGTATTGGTACCAGTTAAAAGAAAGCACAGTAGAGTCGAATATAGCAAGATAACATGTGAACCTAGAAAGCACTCAGAGAGCACATACCTCTGCCAATGCCATCGTCAGGGGAAGTAATTGTGCATGGATCGGCCCCAAAAATGTAATCACTTCTTCCATCAGCCATTGCCCACCCTTCCACATTATGTGGTGTGGACTTATAACTACGACTTAGAGGAGGAATTGTGCATGGATCTGCGCTAAAATTTATTCACTTCTTCCTTACCACATGGCCCATCGTCCACAAAATTTCATGGAAATTCATTGAAATCTTTTGGAGATATTGTGTGGACAGACAGATTTAAAAAGATGTAACCGAATACATATACCTCACCAACTTCATTGGCAGAGGTCATGAAGGATAAATTGTGTTTTAACTAAAACTTAACTTCCTTATCTACTTTGATAAAGGGACAACAAAATTAATACAACCGGCCTTCAAAATGGCTTCACCATCCCACAACTGGCTATGAATGATTCTTACATTTTATCATAAACTAATTTGATTCATTGTTGCAATACGGACATAATTTAAACAATATAGAAGACCAGAATTTATTTATTAGTAATAAAAAGTAGGATAAAAAAGAATAGGCTATTCTCAACATATTATGGAGTGTTTGTGAAACATACAACCAAAAGTGGAATGAAATTGAGGATTCAAGAAAAATATAGTTGTGCATTACACAGTGTCCGCAAAAGAAATCTATACACAAAAAAATTAAAAACAGTAAATGAAACTAAACAAGCAAAAGGGTGTTTGGGTTGGATTTGATTTCCTGCCAACTAAAAGGCAGAAGGGAGTCATCATACATCTGGCAGACACCCACTCCCAGACTTTGGCAGGGTTGGTGTCAGTGCACCAATAACTGTCCATCCATCTTAGAAGACATACTATCTTTTTTTTGCCATTTTTAGCTGCTTTTGGAGTGCTATAATTCTGCTTCTGAGTGTCACCATGGGATGGGCGTAAGCTTACAAATGAAGAGGAATTCTATGCCTTGCCCAGTTGGAGGAAGAAGTTTCTGTGATTCTTGTGGTGCAAGATATTGGAGTGCAAGTAGAGCAGTTTACAATCTGATGAAAGCTGTTGTAAACGATGTTGCATTGTCCTCACACGAGATCAGTGAACCTTTTCTTCAAAGCAGTAACTGAGGTGGTAGGGTTATTCATTGCCTCACGTTATAGAAGCTTGTTGGTACTAGGAAAATTAGCTCCTCTGCATCATAATGACAATGGCGTTGGCAGAGGTATGCACTCTCTGAGTGCTTTTTAGTTACCGGTGTGGTAATGAAGTTTTTATTATCCATTTTGTAACATCTTTGGTAGCCTTAACAAGGAACTCCAACATCTGGTTTTGTTTCCATGTGTAGCTACTTCCAGAATATTCAACACCAGTCAGGATATGCTTGAGGGTAGCAGTCTTTCAACATGCATTGCATCAGTTAGATCCTGTTGCATTCCACAATTTGAGCTTGACTAGTTCGGGTAGGATGTCATTGTCTGCCTTTTGCAGCAAACTAATTCTCTTTGGGTCTATTTGCTGTTGCACCATATATGTATGCATGTATTTATGTATATATATATAGTCTATCGATAGATAGTCAGTCTCTCTCTCTCTCTCTCTCTCATATATATATATATATAACTACCGATTCCAAACACTCAAAGTCTATTATAACCCGGAAAAGTTAACTCTCAGTGAATCAATAGTACCAAATACAGAAAAATATATATATATAAAGGGTCAATCCTAATGTGAAATCAACAAGTTTTTAAGACAAAAATACCATGACCATCACGGTTTTTGTTCAAATTTGGCACAATTATAGATCTTTGAGACAAATTGAATTGCACCTGTCTCATATATCTGGCACAAAGGGTTTCGGAAATGCTGACCCCTGGACTGAAGTTTGAAAATCAATATCTCAGTTGTTTTTACACCTATAAAGCTCATTTATATACCATTTTAAAGTACTCAAGTAGATCTAAAACTTTTATTATATGCATTTTTACCTCAGATGTAAAATAAAAAAATTGACCTTGAACTTGACCGTTGATCTTTTATAGGTGATTTAACATGTTGACCAATTTTTTTTCTAAATTTGGAAAATAATTGGTCTGATATGTACAAAATTTCATGGTGGAGAACAAATGGGGACTTGTGCAACGAGGATTTTAATGAACTAAAATTCATAAAAAAGGTCAATTTGTACATGTTAAAATGAATTTCCAAATGAAATATCACATTTTATATAGAAATTTTGGAGGTTTATGCCAAGTGGTCTCATCAATAAAGAATTAAACATTGAGCTAAAACCTGAAATTGGGGTCTCGTCTCATATGCAGGTTGCAGGTATATCCAAATAACCATGAAGTGACTTTAATGCATGTTTTGTACTTTGAAACATTTTGTTTATGCATGTTTACTAACTGCTTGCTGCATGATTTGTTTTCTCCTTAAATACCCAGGATGAGGATATTGGTCATGATGTTGAAGTTGCTGAAGCTGCTAAAGTTGCTGAACCTGCTGATGCTGCTAAAGCTGTTGATGACACTAAAGCTGACGACACTGTTAAAGCTGACGAAGGCCCTGGAGATGCAGCAGGTACCACGGATGATAAACCAAAAGATAAACCTAAAGAAGAGGTTATAGATATTGATCTCAATGACCCAGAAGTGGCATTAGCTGCTAGCAAGATCCAGAGAGGTTATAGAGGCCATATGTCCAAGAAACAGATGTCTGTTGTCAAGGTAACATATCTACACTTATACTAACCCAATCCATTCTCGTTTTTAGTCGTCTTCTCCTTCTTTGCCCACTTTTATTTTTCTCTCTTTTGCAAATCCATTCTTTGACTTCATATGTTGATGCCGTATTTATTTGTGTATAATACATAGTTGTATATAATGCGCAATGCTATTTATGTTCAATGAAATCCTGGAAAGAATCATCTCGTGTATAATATGCACCGACTTTTCCTTAGTATCATTTCAAGCAACATTGTGCAACAGGTATCAATATTTGCACCAGCAACATAAAATGTACATCTTCAATGCATATACGTGTGTTATATAATGAACACTTAATATATTATCATTACCATAGAAAAATGTAACATTATTATAGTGATTTATACATTATACTTGGACAAGAGATATAACTTACTTTCATCATGACATCCCGAATATGTCCACGCACTTAGCCAGGGGAAAAAAGGGGTAACATTTAGTTTTCTTGTATAATGCATACCCTTAATTTTTAGGTTTGAAAATCTGAAAAAAAGTGTGTTATATGCAAATAAATACGGTATATTGTTTTTGAAAAGTCTTTGTCTCATTGTCAAAATCACTTCAAGAATCTATTTTCCCCTCTAATTCACGAACTACATCGGATAATCAAGCTTAGGTTCATATTTTTAGATGACTTTATTTGGTCTTCAAGTTGCAGATGTTTGCTCATCAATTTACACGTTGATAGTTAAAATGCATGAAGATGAGAACTGGGTGAACAGTGCATCTGAAGTCGTTTAATCTTTGGTTGGTAATTTCTTCCTTGTCCTCTTCTTATTTCAGCATTGTGCATTGTGAATACTTATACCCAAAATAAAACTAGTGGTTGGTATTACCCTTAACTAGACACTATATAAATATAAGTGACTAAAAAAGACCAGAAAAAGAGGCTCTCTTTCCTTACAGATATTACATATTACAACCGAAGAAGGCCGAAGAATGAATCGGTCAAAACGTTGTGTGAACAACATAAAAACGAAGGACTTCAATTGTCAACTGTCCAAATAAGCTAAAGAAAGACATTAGCAATTACAAAAATATTAAGGTATACATTTCTGATATCTGGATATCAGAAGTTATTATAAATTATTATAACTAGCTAAATACCCACCCTAGCAGACAGAGTAAATTGCTGTAAAAAAAAATTAATAAAATAGATAGATGGAAATTAATAAAATAAATATTTAGATGGAAATCAGATATTGTTTAATTTAATTTGTTTTTAAAAAGTAATATTTGTGACTTTTAGAGTTTTTTTTAAAAATCTCAGAAAAATGTTAAATGTATATATACCGCTTAACAGAAAATAAACAAACAGTTATTCTTCCTATTACTCTCAGCCCCTCTCTATGAACAATACAAAGTCCACACTCGCTCAGCGGTTAAGCAGTTTTTCATTAGCACCCAGTGGATGATTCAGCTGAATAGGCAGGCACAAAAAATACCCATGTCGGTTTTAGCATGAATTTGCATTGTAAAAAACCATTAGTACACACAGAAAATTTCATGGGGTTATGTTGTGTGATTTCTGCAGTACGCTGTCATATACGGACAGACATTTGATTAATTATAATAAGATTAGTAAGTAACGTTCTCACCTTGACCCTCTGACCAATGTCCTTGCTTGTTCTGAAACATTTCATGATTAAGTGTGAATGCTGCTGGACACAAACTAAGGGACCAATCTGGCATGAACTTCCATTGTGAATTGAACCCCACGAAAAACCTCTTTGGTGGGGGTGGTTTTTCAAAAGACAAAAAAAACAAACATTTTCCCTACTCATTGAGAGGAGTGTGTATACAAAATTTCAAGTTTCTACTATGAACAGTTAGGCCTAGGCAAAGTCTGGATACATTGATAGATACATACATACATATAAATGTCAGAACACATTAATGACCGGTCTGTTGTGGGTAGCAGTGATTAATATTAGTTATTGCTATTTCAAGCAATATTCTTTGGTTAGTTCATATTATTAATGTTAACAGAAATTAACTAATAACTATTTTAATATGAGCTGGAAGAGAAGAAATGAGAGAATTTATTATTAAATTCTGTATCTAAAACTTTGGTAGAATATTGCAAAATCTTCTATTTTTTGTCTTTTACTTGGAAATGAATTGTATTTATTTGTTCTTGAAAATTCAATTATATTGCCTTGAAAGCCTTAAAATTGAATTTCAAACACTAACCTGGCTAATGAAAACAAAGGTCAGTAGTTGCTAAGCTTGTATTGAAAATTTCTATTTCTGGCATTTAGTGTTTTGGAACCATAGCACTGACCCTTACATAAATAAACATTCTAACTCTACGTCCAAAACATTACCATTATTTATTTTTCCACATTACTGTCCTTTGTATCAGATTCCACTCCTGCTTGAATAGTTTTATTGTGCCACAAATCCAATAATGTAAATGTTGGAGTATAAAATATAATTACCTTCCTTTATGAAAAGAAATAAAATATGCTAATTAGAAATAACCGGATGTCACAAAAAATAAGAAGGAAAAAACAACCAGTTTTCTTAGTTGCTGCCTAATTGCCAAGATGCAGTGTTGCCGATTTAGTGCGTTTCGGCTAGATTCAGGGACTTCAAGCTACGTTTGTGGTGAACAGAAGATGAACAACATAGTCTAATTAATCTTCAATGCTCAAGGTACATCACGTTGGGGTCACCAATGTCATAATACTCTAAATAACCTAGTATCATTACAGTGGTGAAACACAGACATGGATTTTTTATTTAAAACAGAAAAGCCCTTAGTGATAGATAACACACAGCCATATATATTAGTGGCATTAAAATTTCCCTTAGATACTTAACTGTTCTTACACTTTACTCAAGAAAGATTCAAGTAATTTATTTTTAAAAAGTAATTTTATTTTTTTTCATATAGATTCTCAACTAATAAATGTCATTATAATTATCATATTCTGTCGGATATAAAATTATCTATCATTTGATTTCATACTGTCGACATCGAGAGCCACATTATATTCATGACTAAAATACGAATGTGAGAGTAGAGAAGCCAATAAAGTGTAGGATTAAAATACTCCTGCCTACCATGAGATCTTCATTAGCTCAGTCGGTAGAGTAGTACCTGCATATAAGGTAGCGATCCCCACACAGAGTTTGTTTCTTTACTCACATTTACAATTTATGTGTGTGCAACTGTTAAATGAGTGGCCTAAATCGTAAATACAGAGTTTGTTTCTTTATTCATATTTACGATTTAGGACACTCGTTTAGCAGTCGCTCACACTGGTGCCGAGCAAATATAGGTTCTCAACTAATAAATGTCATTATAATTATCATATTCTGTCAGATATAAAATTATCCATCATTTGATTTCATAATAAACACTGTAAAACTTATTATAGATTATAAATATATTGCAATTTCTAACAATTTTTTGGTCTTTACTTGTTTTTATGTTCAATTGCTATTAGATTACAACTAAAAACTAATATATAGTCTTAGTACCTATTGCTTTTATAACAATGAGTGAAGGGTCGTGAAAAAAATCATCCCTTCAAAAGGGGGTCACGAATAAAAAAAAGTTTGAGAAGCCCTGTGATAGAGTATCCCTTAAAAACAATTGATGCAAGCAGAACATTCCTAAACCTATTCTGTAAATTAACCAAGTGAGTTCTATGAATGTTTACATTCTATTTTCTTTGGGATTAATTATATAATTAAACACTCTAAACAAATGTCTGAACAAAAATAAACATATATATATGTCCGTGTACAATCATACACAGCTGACCCAACTGTTGTAGTTCATTAACTCAGAAGATAATTGCTATTTACACCTCTGAAAAATGAATCATAAGTTTACTACTTAAAGGCATCCTATTTTATCATTTCTGATATGACTCCAAATTCCTAAAACAATATTTAGTGTCATCATTTGTGATTTGGTGATTTATTCGGACTAATATCTTTGCTGCTTTTAACACAATGTTTTGGCTGGTCAACTCTCCAGTCTTCTTCAGGGAAATGTCACATCCAGTAAACTTTTATGGCAGTGGTGGGCAAACTACAGCCTGCAGGCCACATGCGGCCTGCAAGGCTTATTTGAGCAGTCCACAAGGCTTATTTGTGCAGCCTGCGAATGTTCTTGCACAGTGATGTCAATTTGTGTGATCCCAGACATTCTCGCATAGAATAACGCTCCTAACGAGACTACAATGAGATTTTGCAGCCATGTTAGAAACTGAAACATATGATAGCAAAGGACAGAGTATTATTATAAGTCTTTTAATATATCTTATTTCAAATTTTGTTATCCTAACAATGAGTGCTACAAAAACTACAAAAAAACGGAAAATTGAAAATGAACGCCATATGTTTAACAAGGAATGGATGTACAAGTATTTTTTTACAAATGTTGGAAGTAAAGCAGTGTACCTAATATGCCATGACAGTTAGTTTTTTTGTCGATTGTGGCCCGCTAGAGACCTTACAGATGTTCTGTGTGGCCCTCGGGGAGGAAAGTTTACCCACCCCTGTTTTAGGGACTTCCAAGAACTCTGAATATCACTCAAAAGGTATACTGTTCTAATCTTTTTGTTCACAGCCAGTGTCTTTCATTGGGATTGAATTCTGTATGCCAGTCTCTGTTGCTTTACATGTAGGGCCGCTCTGATCTTTCCACAAAACAGTCTTTTATACCAATGACCCAATAAACTTTACAGCTGTGGTTCCCAAACATTTTTGATTAATGTCTCCCGTAGTGTATAAAGGATTTTTCACAACGCCCTAATTCAGAAAATATTGAACAATTGCATTGACGTTCATGTGGTTAGGTTAATTAGGTAAGAAATAATGAATCATGTAATTTAAATTCATAAAAAGTTAAAGAATCTGCGGTTATTTATATTCAACTACAATGTACTGAGAATGTTCAACACAGTTTTCGAACAATCCAGAATGTAAACCGTGTCTATTGACCGAGCGCCATCTAGTGTTCAAATGGTGAAGTTCAACACTAGATGAACAGAGTGATTCGTGATGTGCCAGATAGATGTCGCTTCCCATCATTGTGACCATGCATCAGCATATTGAATTACGATTGCCTGGAATTATTAAAATTTTTGAATATCCTGCGGTCTCCCAGGGAGCTAATCACGGAGCCTCAGGATGCCTCAGCGCACTCTTTGGAAATCACTGCTTTACATGTATTAAGTTTGAACCTTATAACATCAGGGGCTGAATAAAACTGACAATGGAAATCAACAATTTTATCCATTATCCTACAGAACCGGTCTGATTAGTCTGATTATTCATCCTAGACAAGTTTTTCTGATGGGTTTTTATAGTATCAAGTGTGCTTGATAACATATTAAAAGTCTACCACAGTCATTATTGAGCACACCTGATACTAAAAAAAACGTTGAGAAACTTTTTTTAGCAATTTTTTAAGGGTCAAACCATAAATGCACTCGACTAAATGGGCATTTTAAGGATTTGGCGATCACCTTGGACGCCATCTTGAAAATTACACCTTTCCAGTGGTCAGTGTTGTAGACTTTTAGTATATTATTGAACATACCTGATACTACGAAAAACCATTGAGAACCTTTTGTTGCAATTCTTTTGGGGTAAAACCATAAATGCACTCGACTAAATGGGCATTTTAAGGATTTGTCGGCCATCTTGAAAATTACACCTTTCTCATGGTCAGACTATAGTAGACATTTGATATGTTATTGTGCACACTGGATACTACATAAAACCTTTAGAAAAACTTGTCTAGGGTGAATAATGGAGGAGTAATGGGTATTTTAAGGATTTGGCAGCCATCTTGGAAATTACACCATTCCAGTGGTCAGACTATGGTAGACTTTTGATATGTTATTGTGCACACTTGATACTACATAAAACCATTGAGAAACATTTTGCAGCAATTTTTGGGGGGGTCAAACAATAAATGCACTCGACTAATGATCAATAAAATAAGTTACTTCTCATGCTTTTTGTTGGATCACTAAAAAGTCTGAATTTTCAAAAAACAAGTGTGAACGCTGCCGGACACAAACTAAGGGACCCATTTAGCATAAACTTACATTATAAATTGTACTCCTCCTAAAAACTTATTTTAGGGGGAATTTTCAAAAAACAAAAAAACAAACTTTTTTCAAGACGTAATAAGGAATAAATATTTAAATTTTCAGCCTGCTAGCTCCATTGATGCAGCCTGTACACACGGATAAATAGATAGATAGATAGATAGCCAGCCAGCCATTCAGAATCATTTCAAAACTGAAGAAACCTGTTGACAGTTTTCTAAAACACGAAAAATGATGAGGACACAAGTCTTAATGATATTTTTTCTCAGAACTTCAAATAATTGTTCATCTATATTAGTAGTTTTAGCAATATAAAAGATAAGTATAAAATAATCAAGCTGACTCTGACATGAAAAAGTTCAGATAAGATTCTAGAAAGTCCATCATTTAATTACAACCTGTTAAATAGAGGCTTCAAAGCAACAGATTGGCCCTGTCAGACAAGAGTTCAATACTCTTTTGTTCTATGTTGAAAAGCTTGAGGAAAATAAAAATGTAATAAAGATATTTTTCGATTATGTATATGACCTATTTTTTGTTCCTAGAGATTGATAATTAGGAGAATTTTGTTATAAAACCTGTTACACCTGAAAACAAAAAGCCCAACAAACTATTGCTGTTTCAAAAGACTATTAAGATAACATGTCAGCAGTATGTTAGTAGAATGACTCAGATAGCAGCAGAAGGTAGACTGAAGCTAACAAGTCATACTTACATAGATTTTCCAATTTATTCATGTCCTTGGCCTAAACCTTTTATAAGTATGAATATATTTCAGGTATTCTTTTCTTTTCAATTCACTTGTGACTTGATGAAAAAATCTCATCTTAAAGGTACCGGCTATAATTTTGAGAAGGGTCATTAATATTCAAAGAGTTTTTTGGAGAATTGAACTCCTTCTTGTTGTTTTTGTTAAAAGAAAATCTGTTTGCTTGATACTACCAGAAAATAAGAACCCCCTCTTTACATTCTGATAGTACACCTGAAGAAGGCTGTAGAATAGACTGACTGAAATGTTGTGTGAACAAGAAAAACAACAAGGAGTTCACTTGTTGGAAAAACTCTTTGACTCTCATCTTAAAGGTTTCTATAGATTTTTGATACTTGTCCGAACACAAAATGAACGAACCAGACCTTGTTTGATTTTGAAAAACAATTTCTCCTTTTAAAGAATTTGCATACTTAATCGAAGTCACAATATAATCAAAACTAATCTTTTTTAATGTAGTTAGTTCAGACTAAATGCTCCTAATACAATCTAAGAGCCATTTGAATAATGAACTTTTTTGGCCAAACAATTATTTCAATCATAATACATTATAAGTGTCTGCCTGTGTAATGATGTGAATAAAAATTGAAATATTAACAAAATGAGCCACACTTTCTTCCTTATTGATCAAATATTAATTATCTTGAAATGTGTTTTGGGGAGTATTTTTCATCCTTTATATTGAAGATTATTAGGACACAGTGTTAGTATGTTTCAGATCAATCTATCAGAAATAACCGAATTCGCCTCTCGTATTTTGTAGCTATTTACTAAGCATATGTTAATCTGGTATAGAACTCACCAAATGAGGATTGAACTCATTACACTAGTCTGTAAGACTAACTGGTTAACCATTGTTTATTTGACCTTGTCTCTCTTATTATGTATGTGTTTATCTACTTATATAATCCGCATGATTGGCGACACTTTTGTCAAGGGAGATAACTATTAAATGCTAATTATAGAGTAGTCTCACTTATTTATTTTTTTGCAAATGTATAAACAAATCCTGGTTCATTCTGGTTGGATACAAACAAGAAAATGCAGAGCAACATAATGTTTTTGATATCTTTTAAGTACAATGCAATTGCAAAATTATTTTTTGACTGCATCAGTAAACTAGTATACTAGATAGCTAGTTTGATTTTCTTTCTTATTGGGCTTTCCATTTGGGATATTAGCAGAAGAGAGTTTGGCACAACAAGGCTCCAAAAGTGAACTGAAATCACTATTAGTAAGTGCATCATGTTTTTAAAATGCACCACAGTGGAAAGGTTGAAGTTTATACTATTAGAAGCCCGTCAACCAAAACTCTCAACATAGGTTTTCTTCAGTTTTTAAGAGAGTCTGGCTGAAAACTTAAACATTTACTCCTTATTATGTCTAGAAAAAATATTTTTTAATAGTGGTTATTAGTATTAGTATGTTTATGTATCTGTATTTGAGGAGAGAGAGATTGAATGTGTGAACAAAATTAATGTTTGTTATTGGATTATTAAAATTAATTCAAATAAATTTAATCACCGAAAGGTTTAGATAATTAGTTATTTAAGATGTTCTCAAGCTTTGGATTTAAACAAGAAAAGTAAATTAGAAACTGTCAACCAAAACTGTCAACATCAACATAGGTTTCTTCAGTTTTTAAGTTGGTGTGGCTATGTATGTATGTGTCATGCATGCAGGCTGCACCAATGGAGCTAGAGGGCTGAAAATTTAAACTTTTACTCCTTATTATGTCTAGAAAAAACATTACTTTGTCTTTTTGAAAATTCCCACCAAAAATAGGTTTTCAGTGGGGGCAGATTCAATTTACAATGTAAGTTCATGCTAAATTAGTTCCTTAGTTTGTGTCTCACGCTTGTTTTTTGAAAATTCTGACTTTTTTAGTGATCCAACAAAAGGCGAGAGAAGTAACTTATTCATTGATCACCTCTTTTTCCAGTTTTTTAATTGATCACCCCCAACACGGCATGCTGCCAAAAGACGTTGGTCACATGACAGTCTCTATTGAGTGACTAACCAGACCTGTTTTCTGTTAATGTTTAGTAGATAATATGAGTGGATTCAGTTGAAGGGGCTATCTTCATAAGTCATCTGGTATGAACAGAATGATGGTGCTTGTGCTCTGAAAAGAGAATAGTCAGTCATTGGAATGCGTGTTTGGTCTTTCAGACTGAATGGTAAATAGGCACCAGTGAGGAAGGAAAGAAAGAGCTCGCTTCCTTTGCCATTCTTAGTAATCAGTCGCTGTCATCTGATCTGGGAATAACTTGGACCTTCTTCATGAAGGAAACCAGTTAATGGTTTTATTTTTTTCTCTCCCTCCTTAACTCCTTTAAGCTCAGTCTACACAGATCAGCTGGAGCAAGGGAGCCTAAGAGAGATAAGAGTGGATTCCTCTTATTTATTAAGCAGATTTTTCTACAAAACAGAGAGGATACCTAGAATGGAGATAACTCCTGTTAGCCTGAAAATGAGCTAAGGATTATCTTCCCCCTAAAGAAAAACAGATTGTTATTGCTTTGAATAAATTGTTTTTATTTATTTGCCATTTTTCACATCAAGTGGATGATTGTGTGAAACATTAAAGGTTTCTATGGAAATAATGTTGTTTTTATTTATTTTATTTGTGCCCCATTTTTTAACATCGAGTGGGCAAGTGTATGAAATGTTAAAAGTTTGTATGGAAATAAAGTTGTTTTTATTTATTTTATTTGTGCACCGTTTTTAAACATCGAGTGGGCAAATGTGTGAAATGTTAAAAGTTTGTATGGAAATGAAGTTGTTTTTTTTCTGTTGTTGAAAAGGGGAGATAATCCTTAGTTCATTTTAAGGAGTTGTCTCCATTTTATGCATGTATTCTAGGAATCAACCACAAAACACTTTCTGTAAAAACACAACCTTTCACAACTCTAGTAAAGTAACTCAATGATTTTTGCAGATTAATATCCTTAGCCTTTATCTCAGTCTCTTACCTGGGGCACTTCATTCAAGGTTCAGACTTGATATGCTTGCAATGAGGATACAGGAATCCCTCAATATTGTGCTGTTTGTGATATAAGGTGCTGGTTGGTGGACACCAACATTTTTGCATATATTATTGTGCACTCATCCAGAAAACTGTGAATAAGAACAGAATTTCATCAAAAGACTTAATATGACTAATATATTAAATTTCTTATACTTGCAATAAATTAACATATAGTTACATGGTGTTTTACACATAATTTCTGTGATGAAAACAACACCTTCATTCACAGGTGGACTTGTTTGACACTTGTAATTGACTTTTGATTATCTGCAGTTCAGTTATAACATGGTTGTCTTTCTGGGACCCCAACACCCACATTATGAAGAGGGACTACTGTAATTACTCTGTTTTCATTCACACTACTATCAACAACTGCCAGTATCAATTGCACTTTAATAAAAATCCTTCATAACCCATAAGAACCCACTGTGACACCGGTGTCACATACAATTTAATTGATCTGCACAGTTTATTATATAATATTATATTTTATCCTTGATTTTAACTCATGAAGTGTACTAAATGACATCTAATGAACATCCTGGTGCAGTCATGTGACTGTGTGTCAATTTGCCTACCCATAATCCCACATAATGTTCCTTCAAGTAGAAATGGGTCTTTAAATACTTATGTGTGTCCTAACATGACCACGTACTAAGAATTACTAAGTAGCATACTCCTTTGAAAAACACACACTTTATATTGAAATAATCAATGAAATCTAATGACAGAAGTCAAATATGACTTGTACGTACCAGATAAGGATGTGAGCTTGAGCCTTACTCCTTGCAAATTATTTACTCTATCAGTTTACCCAAAAAATGACAGCAGTATTTAAATAATTTGGCAATTGCCTTGTACTTACAAAAAATATGAAAAAAACATTACGTCGCTCTACATTCTCCTGTTTATGTTCAACCAGAATGAACCTGGATTTTTTACGCTGTTGCAAAAAAAAAAAAATATAGGGAGACTATCCAATAATTAGCATTTAATAGTTATCTCTCTTGACAAATGTTAAAGTAAAAAATATAGACCATCACATGGCGTATTTTATAAGTAGATTTTCTGCCATTGTTTATACAAAAGCACATGTTCTTTAAACTGATATACGTAGTATTGCGTAACAGGGTTTCTTTTAGGTTATCACATCTAATCCATTAAAGTTAGTAAAGATTGCAAATGATCATTTTGTCCCACACTTTCTTATACTAGTAGTTATAGTAAAAGCAAAAAATCCAAACACAAAAGAAAAGCCCAGATAAGCGTATCAAATATGTAATGGTATAATTTATTAACTTATTTGATAAGTACTGATGATTCCTACTCATGAACTGTTATCTCACAGAATGCAAATCTAGTGAACTCATGGCTATTGTTTGGGTCTGTTTTCTATCTATCTGACTGGCTGGCTATGTATATGTCATGTGTACAGGCTGCACCGATAGAGCTGGAGGGCTGGAAATTTTAACATTTACACCTTATGTCTAGAAACATTTTTTTTTTTTTTAAATCCCCCTCAAAAATAGGTTTTTAGTGAGGGGTTCAATTTGCAATGTAAGTTTATGCTAAATTGGTCTTGTGGTTTGTTTCTGGCAGCATTCATGCTTGTTCTTTGAAAATTCAGACTTTTTGTAGTGATCACTGCCCAACAAGAAGCGAGATAAGTAACTTATTCATTGATCACCTCTTTTTCCAATTTTTAATCGATCACCCCCAACATGGCATGCTGCCAAAAGACGTTGGTCACATGACGGTTTTTATTGAGTGACCAACCAGACCTATTTCAATGTTTAAATATATTCACATTCATCATTTGGTTCGTGTTACTTTAAGCATCGTAAATTGGAGGTAATGATAATTCTCAGTCATACTATACAACATATTGATCAGATATTAACTCATAAGAAACCATTGTGACACCAGTGTCACATACAATTGAATTGATCTGCACAGTCCCTTATACAATATTTTTGATACATTTTGTGAACACTAATTTAAACATAAAAAATAATGTCTAATTGATTAAATTATTAATAAAATATAATTTGAAACAATTTTCTACAGCTACAGTAGCTTGTTGAGAAGATCTCCAATATGAGGCAGTCGTATTTATTTTTATTCAGTTTTCAGTTTTTTTGTGTTATAAAATACATCTGAAAAATAATTTGTTGTTAAATCTAACCAGCAAAGTTATAAATTCGATATATGTTGTGGAAATGCGTTACTAAGCAAAAAAAATCTGTCAAGCTGATGTATTTTCAAATGATGAAAAAAATTGCCCTAAATGCCCAATGTGACATATATGCCAGATTACAGATCTCGGACACTAAGAGTCCGATTTAAAAAAAATTTCAGAAATGTGGTCCATTTGGTCTGTTTTATATCATACATAGTTTTCCTTCAAGTATAAATGGGTTCTTATGGGTTAAGACAAGTTCTTTATAAGACACCCAGACTGTTGAAAATCTCTGGATGCTCCTCAAAAGAATTACGACAACATTTTGGCAAAGATAAAGAACAAATTAATGGCTTTTAACTTCATTATTGCATTGATATCTGATCAATATGTTGTATAGTTATACCTTTTGGAATGTTTCCTTGACTTTTGGAGTCTTTTTATACTGTGTTCAACTACCATATTTTACATCCACAAAAGTAAGGTTTACCATTACCTCCAATTTATGATGCTTAAAGTAACATGAAGCCAACATTTTACAGATGGAGCATGATAAAAAGGACATGGATCATTTCCGTTGACTTGAAGGAAAGCTCTTGATAAAGTTTTCTTCTAAACAGAAACCTCTAGAGAGTAGGAAACTAGAATCTACTGTAAAAGTTAGAAGTAGATATCCCTCTGCCGATCCAATTTCAGTACCATCGTATGTATTGACTGGGTAATGTAAATTCTCTTAAGTATGATATAAATCTAGACTAATATTTACCAACCACTCCCTACCCTTCCTCAGTGCCATTCTTGATGTTTGATCTCATTCCATTCATTTACTGAAAACTTCATCACATACAATTTACAGCTATTATAATCACTGCTTAAATTCCAGTAAGTTATAACATTCTACACTTGCCCTCCTCTCATGTCTTCATATACCATTGCCTACTAAAAGATCCAGCCCATTACTCTATCCTCTTATTTCCCAATCTGCCTTTGCTATGACAGTTGATCTTCAGGAATTCAACTTAAATATCAAGCATCTTACCACGGACTTGGTTATCCTTTTGGATTAAGGTAAAGCATCCATCTCTTGAGAGACAACTCCCATTGGAGTAAGTTTCAAGTCTTGTCGAGACCTCGACTTTATTCTTACAAGTTTTTTATGACCACCCACTTGGCAGGATGCAAGTCCACCGAAGGGATACTTCCATCCTAATCACACGACTGTACTCAATTAACTGCAGAGTGCACAGGGAAATTTGTCCTTATAAAGAGTTTCCCACACTCTTAGCTCATACCGGGGACCGGCTGCGTGTGAGGCAGCTGTGCTAACCATTACACTATCTGAATGGACTATCTTTTTGAATAAAGAATCTAAATAATAAAACAATGAAACCATATATGAGTCATATCTCTCTCAAAACAAAACAAAGTGAGCAATACTATTAGTAAGAGATGGCCTATCTATCTTAATGATTGAATCCCATAAAATTCATGTAACTTGATCTGATAGGAATTGTTCTGTAATATCTTTTTATAAACCAGATAAAGTGCTTAAGCACATGAATACTTTCATGCCCAGTTTTATTTAGACAATCCAATCTCTTCTTCCCATCTTTGATTGGAATGTTAATGACTCTTCTCAAAGGTATAGACCACATACATTCACACTTGTATGAGGAGATTAAAGACATCAACGAACAATTGGTGTCATCCAGTGTGTTTTTAACAAGACTGGTTAAAGGGAAACAACAAAAACAACCCTGTAGATAGATTGGAAATTGCTTCATAACATCTTATAGTAATTTATGGAAAATTTTAAATTAATTTTAAAATCAAAATTTTGGTAAGCATCCGTCCAATTAATTAAATGTGTAAATTGAGAATAATTCTCATTAAGTACTTCAGTTTAATATTTATTATTATTATTATTATTATTATTA
>VCCN01002209.1:2083074-2100727 GCA_006491835.1 Architeuthis dux | reverse complement strand
GCATGTGGCTGATGGGTCCTCAGGTGATCATATATAGTCACTGGTTAAGCCAGCTGGGATTAAACTAATAAGAAAAATGGTAGTTAAATTTGGTATGTCTGATATCAGAACAAAGATTATTTTTTAAATATTGATATTCTTGGTATATTCTTGATATTCTAAAACCAGTGGAGGTCTGAATTTGTAGTTTATGGCTGTGTCCTCTGGTTTTACTGCAAATAGATGAAGTCAGCATTTTCTTATCCGGGCATTTTGAGCAATGAATGTCAGTATATGAATGCAGTTCATTAACAAGCAGATCTAACAAGAAACAATTATAGATAATTAAGGCCTGTTGTTCAAAATCAAAGAATCACAATCTCCAGTTAAAAGCAGAAAGGATTTTGGAAGATTAGCTACAAATAATTTACTTGATAGTTTTGTTTTGGAGAAAGGAATCCTTATCAACGTGAAGTTGAAGCACTCTAGCTTCATTGATACATACATAACCAGCCAGCCAGCCAGCCAGACCAACTCAAAAACTGAAGAACCATATTTTGACAGTGGATCAATAAGTCTGTAGGCCGACACACTTATTAGCTGAATTCTGATCTGATATTTTCACTGTATAATGTTCGATCTGTGAGATTAATCAAAAAGCGTTGGATTAAGTGCATTGACAAGGAAAGAGATTATATTGAAAAATAAATATAATATATATAAATGCTTTTTTCATCATTAGGCTACAGACTCATTAATGTACCTATATAATGTAGACATGAAAATAATTGACAAAGTATCAATACTACAAGCGTCCCCCGTTATAACGTGGGTGTTGGAGTCCAAGCAGGCCAACCCCATTACAACCGAGCCCCATTAACGAAGTAGCCAATTTAGCTATTTTGGAGCTGTATCTAGCTATTTTGAAGTTAGATTAATAATTTGGGTTCCACCATTCACTGCGTTATATTGAACCACGTTATAATAGGGGAGCCCTGTATTACCATTGATGATTATGAAGATAATAACAAGGTACGGTAAAGCGTCCGTCTCTTAGGAGACAACTCCCATTGGAGTATGAACGGCCGTGACAAAGACCCGATTTCCATTGCATGCATCGGCTTAGTGATCCTTGCAAGTTTCAAATTGAGACCAGGACTTTATTCTTACAAATTTTTATGACCAGCCACTGGTCAGGATGAAAGTCCACCGAAGGGATACCTCCACCCTAATCACACAGCTTAGAATGTATTCAATTAGCTGCTGAGTGCACTGGGAAATTTGTCCTAATGAAGAGTTTTTCACACTCTTCACTCATACTGGGAATTGAACCCGGGACCTTCTGCGTGTGAGGCGGATATGCTAACCATTACACTACATGAAGATAATAACAACAACACTATTAATGAGATGATTGTCCTGATCGTAGCAGCCAGCCCTAATTTTTAAGTTTAAAATTTAAAAATCGGTTGTACATAAACTTTAGTTCTTCTTTTAATAAAGTTTAATACTATAAAATAACCTTAATTGATAATAAGTGGCATAGCAAGGGTTCTCAGCGTCCAGGGGCTAAGACAGCGGCCGGGGACAGTTGCGCTATATCCTAGGGAGGGTATAATTATTTATGGGCATTATAGAACAGAGGAAATTTTACCCCCCTTTACACCTGCACCCAGGGGCAACTGCCCACTCTCGTACCCCTCTTACTACATATCTTTTGATCATGCTGAATTATGATAAGCTCTCACAATAACAGTGGTAATAATAACAACTATGAAGTAACGTGTTGTATCCCAAGTTGATATAATCATGAATGGAAATAAAGTCACAGTGTTGTATACTGGGATGAAAGTCTTGAACTTGGACAATCAAAGGAAGGAAGACTCGAAAAACTTGTTTATAAAAATACGTGAACATTTCATAAGATACATTTTGTCGGCCGGGGAATGAAGAGTGGGAGAGAGATAATAAGAGTGTTCCCAACAGGGAACTCGGTCCCGTGTCTTCCAGGACCAGCCTAGGCGGTCTGTCTCTCTGGCTGTCTCTCCGCTCTCTGTTCTGAGTCCTGAGTTTCTCCGTCTCTGTTCTGAGTCCTGTGACTTCTTTTATCAGGTTTGAATGCCCACGCTTGTGTGTTCAGCATCCTGTTTTCCGACACCCATGCATATGCATATTTCCTAAGGTGAACGGGGTCACTTCTACTTCCGCACAGGTGTTGGCCTGGAAATGACCTCCCATGGTAGCATATCATAACAACAGGGAAAAAGTCACTATTTTGGCTAGGAAAAAAAATTCCACAAGAAAAAAATGTCATATTTAATTTATTATGGGGCCAATACTGTTCTCACTGTTTGTGAATGATCTGCCAAGGGATATCCGTACTCTCATAAGTATGTTCGCTGATGACACAAAGATCCACTCAGCGTTATGGTCTCCTTACCTGAAGTACAACTCATATGTGATAAAGAGAGAGAATACAGAGGAGAGCCACCTAGATCATTCCGAGATTGGGAAATGTATCTTACACTGAAAGATTAAAACAACTTAATCTAGAGACCCTTGAATACAGAAGAAAAGTGCTGACCTACTAGAGGTCTATAGAATCCGAAACAACATACATAGAGTGGATACTGATGTTCATTGCTCAAAATTCCCTGATAAGAAAATGCTGACTTTATCTATCTACAGTAAAACCAGAGGACACAGCTACAAATTCAGACTTCCACTGGTTTTAGAAAAAATTTCCTCTCGGCAAGAGTGGCAAACGCATGGAACAGCCTAAGTGAAAAGACGGTCACATCTGAGAATATCAACATTTAAAAAGATAATCTTTGTTCTGATATCAGACATACCAAATTTAACTACCATTTTTCTTATTAGTTTAAACCCAGCCCAACTACACTGAAGCTGGCTTAATGACGCAATTAACTGCTGTCAAAAAAGGCTATTTCAAATATATTCAAGTATATAGTCATAAAATAAGTAATATTTTAAGACAAAATTTAACTGACAATACATGTCTTGTACACACTGACAATACAATTTATATATGTCATTGCATACATTTCTCTGTTTTATATTTTTGTTAGATGAAGTATTATAAATCATTTTTATTTAAATTTTTATGACTTCTTTTTACCTTCATCTCAATTTTATTAGTTGCTTTTTATCGAAACTTTTGCTTAGACTGATTACCCTCTGGCAGAGAGCAAATAGCATTGATCGGAAAATAAAAATAAGCAACTAATAAAATTTTAGATGAAAGTGAGATAAAAAATTTAAATAATAATGATTTATAATACTTCATCTAACAAAAATAATAAAGATTTTCAAAGGGAGTAATTTCAATTGAAATTAATATTCTATTTTCTTTGTATGAATTTAAGAGTTAGATAGGGTTAGAGTGACTCTTTTCATGTGAATGGGAAGAAAGGCAAGGAAACGAATGTGGTTATATATGTATATAGGCCACCCACAGGCATAGCTGAGGTGGGGAGAAGGGCTATTTGACCCCCCCCCCCAATTGAGGCGGGGGGACCAAAAGCTTTATAAATAGTAGTTCACCTACTGTATTTCTATTGACAAATTTCACTGGGCCCTCAAATTCTCAGCCACCTTAACATGACCTCACACCAAACACCTGGTTAAAGATTTTTACCGGATTATACAACCTGTGATCGCAGTGACCTCACCTCACTTACCTCAATCCATTTCAGGTTGATGCTGCAAATTTATACAAAAATCTAAGGCTTTTATTAGAAACTGTCAACATAGGTTTCTTCAGTTTTTAAGTGAGTCTGGCAGGCTATGTGTTGTGTGTACAGGCCACACCATTGGAGAAAGAGGGCTGAAAATTATGTCTAGAAAACATTTGTTTTTTGAAAATTCCCCACAAAATAAGTTTTTTTTTGGGGGGGGGGGTTCAATTTACAATGTAAGTTTTTGCTAACTTGGTCCTTTAATTTGTGTCCGACAAGGTTCATGCTTGTTTTTTGAAAATTCAGACTTTTTAGCCGAGAGAAGTAACTTATTCATTGACCACCCCTTTTTTCAATCTTTTAATTTATAACCCTCAACACGGCTTGCTGCCAAAGACATTGGTCACATGACGGTTTCTATTGAGTGACTAACCATATAATAAAAAGCATGTCAAAATGAACATTTTGCAATGTATTGGATAGTTGTTGCGCTCACTGTACATCTGTTATTGTTATTCATCAAAATGAAAAACAATGTAGACAAAAATTAACATTGCTTCTTTTATTGAAAAGTAAAATGGAATGTTATGGTATACTTGTAGCCTGGGGATGAAACCATTAATCGATGGTGGTAACAAAGTTTCTCTGATGTATTTTAGATAGTCTTATGAAAGGCATGATCCCCAAGACTCTTACTCATACAAATACACATATTTGTACACAATACAGCAAAACTAGTACTTTAAGTACAATTGTGTACTGAACTGAAAATTAGTCAGCAGTAAAAGAAAAAAAGTTGCTTATATCTATTTTTTAAAAAGTTTAATTGTCAATTATATCAACTCGGTTCACTTTTTAGTTGGTTTTAATATCGAAAAACTATTTTTGTGATAAAATAGCATTTTGAATTATCACTATTTATATAATTTATGCATTTATACATATATAGAATGAAGTAAGAAAGTTGTCCTGAAAAAACCATTAAAATTAAAAGTCTATTTTAATGGTTTTTTTAGTATCTCTTGAGTTAACATAAATTATTAGGAAAATTAACTCTTAAATTCATAGACCGCTTGTAACTGACACTGGAGCGCTTCAATTTATAGAATTAAAAGTAATTGAATTCTTCTGTGAATTGAATAGAACAAAAAAATTCATGGTCAAAGGGGGAAAAGTTATTTTCCTTGATAAGGACATTCAATTTTTTTTAATGAATTTAAGAGTTAAAATAATCAGTGAAATAAACTCAGTTTTTTTTTTGTCTGGGAAGTTTTTATAAGGAAAAGTGAAATCTTCAAATGTTTTTTCATACGATTGAACTCCTTGTTATTTGTGTTGTAAACACAACGTTTCAGCCGATCCATTCTTCTTCCAAGTGTGATGGGTTAAACAGAAATTATGTTTAAAGGGGGTGACCCTTATAGCACATGTCCCAGGTTATCCCCTTTAAACATAACTTCTGTTTAACCCACAACACTTGGATTTTACACCTGAAGAAGGATGAAGAATGGATTGGCCGAAACGTCGTGTTTACAACACAAATAACAAGGAGTTTAATCGTCCAAAGAACCATTTGAATATTAATGACCCTTCTCAAAACTATAGAAAAGTGAAATCTATTTGATTTATTTTCAATTCTTAAATTCTTATCCGAAATATCTAAAACTGTTGCCCTCGTCTAATTTTGAAGAAGGTTAAAAACAAAAAAATGGGTGATTGTGTAAACATGTTTGCAACTTATTTATTTTTAATAGAAATTGATCAAACTTTAAATATGATTAGTTCTGTGGTTTGTCTACATCTGTATTTCCCCAAACTTTTTTTAACTACTGCCCCCTTTTCGAGTATATATTTCGTAAAATTTGTAAAAAAAGTTTCATTGAAAATTAAATTTTAAAAATTCTTTTTTTAAAAATTTAAGCATTTATTTTATAACCTAAAATATCATTGTACTAAAGTATCTAAAAATACTTGATGTAGACTGGTGATTCCCAAAGTGGGCACTACCACCCCCTTGAGGGTGCTGGAAGTCTCAAGAGGGGTGCTGGAAGGCAAGGAGCTTCACATTAATTATTTCTATATTAATTAATATAGAAATAATTAATGTGAAGGATGGGTCGGATGTGACTATGAGACTAATTTTTCTTGTCTTCCAAAGCCTCCCTACCAGCTTGCCTTCCAGCACCCCTCTTGAGACTTCCAGCACCCCCAAGGGGGTGGTAGTGCCCACTTTGGGAATCACTGGTCTACATAATGAATCTGCTGAGATTGAAGTGCATTTATTATGCATATAAACCACAAAACTAATCCTATGGTACAGAACGGGGTTACCAGATTTGGCAAGAAAAGGATTTAATCCAACCTTTATCTCAGAGACTTACCCAACACAGGCATTGGAATAGCGTCGAATCTGGAAATCAAGTGAGTCTGGGGGTCTTGACATGGGCTCACCGCAAGAGGCTGGTATTGAACCTCTGCCTCCAGACTCACTCAATTTCCAAATTCGATACTATTCCAATGCCTGTGTGGGGTAAGTCTCTGAGATAAAATTTCGGATTATCTCCGCTTCTGGCCAAATCTGACAACCCTGGTACAGAATTGTTAGAAGGAGATTTGGTGACAAGTTGATACAACCATTGAAAAAGTCAGATTGGTTGAAAAGAATGGTATTTGTATGATTTCTAGAATCGGTTGATCAAAATGCCTCATGATGGCAAATCATGAGGCAGTAAAACAAATTCGAAAAAAATAAATTTTTTAGGCTGAATCTAAACAATTTCTTTCACAGATTTTATTAGTAAACAAAGAATATTCATGCAACCATTAGTTGAAAGTTTGAATCTCTTGGTCTCAACTTTTGGTCAAAAAAGAGTGTCAGTGTGCAGGTCCATGCAAAGTTGGTAATAGGCCCAGGACAGATGGGAAATGTAGGTCCCATTTAAAACTGCTCATTAGGTATTTTTGTAATCAATGCTCAATACATATGAAACAATTAATTTAAAATATAATAATATATCTCTTTTCAACAAGCATTGAAACTACTCAAAGCGATTGCATTTATCTAGTGTCAAAGGCAAGTTTCCTGATATTTAATAATGATTTACATCTAATACTATAAATACATATGATTTATGTACATGTAGTGTATATAATGTACTTACAAGTAACAGAACAGAATGTATAAACATGGGTGTATAAAATGCAAAAGACAGCATTAAAGAACAAAGCTAATAATGGAACAATTAATTAAAAACATAATAATGTATCTTTTATCAAAAAGGTCATAAAGATAGGTGAGATTCTAGGAGAGGGCGATGAATACATCTTCCTAGGCCAGGTAATAAAGCTAGAGAAAGACCATGACTGCGAAATAAAACGATGCATAGGTTGGAAAGCATTTGGTATGAATAGAGACATTCTGAAGATCACCTTGCCAATGTGCCTAAAGCGTAAAGTGTACAACGGCTGTATAATACCAACCATGACTTATGGATGCGAAACATGGAAAGTTTGCTGGTAAGACTTGGCAGAGGCTAGCACAAGATAGGTTGTCATGGAAGGAGATGGGAAAGGCCTTTGTCCAGCAGTGGACTTATAACGGCTGATGATGATGAATGTATCTTTTATCAGCAAACATTGAAACAATTAATTTAAAACATAATAATGTATCTTTTAGCAACAAACATTGAAACAATTAATTTAAAACATGATAATGTATCTTTTATCGACAAGCATTGAAACAATTCATTTAAAACATAATGTATCTTTTATCAACAAGCATTGAAACAATTCATTTAAAACATAATAATGTATCTTTTATCAAAAAGCATTGAAACTGTTCAAAGTGATAGCATTTATCTACTGCTAAAGCCAGGTTTCCTGACATTTAATGAAGAGTTTCATATAATAAATTTGGAACAGAAGTTGATCTCAGCTATCTGCATTTATTTATGTATATTTTATCTGTATAAATCTTTTATGGATCTTCTTTAAAATATTGATGTTTTGTGCTAAAGGGTCCCCCTTGACTCTCCTTACAATATCAATATTCTATACAGAAGGACCGTCCACCAGGGGGAGTAGGCCCTCCTCAGAATCGCAGCCCCATGCCCCCCCCCCCCTGTACTGGCCTATCTGTGAATGAGTAGAGAAGGATTGAAAGGTGAATTTAGTTGTATGAGTCGTATGTATTCATTTATTTGACAGTTGCACGCATCATCTTTCGAAGGCAAAACAGATCCCAGTGAGTGAATCAGCTGACAGCAGTTACTGTCTGCCAGTCCTCATCTTCATGCTTTTTCTCTCTCTGATATTTCTCTTCCATTACAGGGACGTGGCGAAGAGAGTTGCCCTTCCACCACACGGATCTTTCCTGCCTTTTTATAATACCTTTACCACCACTGTCACCTCAGCTTGTCTTCTCTCACTCCTCCCCACTGTTTTACTCGCTCATCTTCTCTCACTCTCTCACTCTCTCACTCTCTCACTCTCACTGTCCCCCTCTCTCCTGCTCTGGATACTAACTGGAATTGCATTTTGTTTTCCCCCTCCCGCTTTTCTTCTCTGTTGCCGCTAACTTTGCCAGTGAATGTGATCTCCACTGCCTGACTACACGCTGTTTGTCTTGACTATATTCATCAGCAACCATCAGTAACAGAACCACCAGCAGAAAAACCAGCCGAACCATTAGCAGAAAAACCAGCCGAACCATTAGCAGAAAAACCAGCAGATGATACGGATGCTAACAACAGTTCAATCAAGGAAGACAATGCTATCGACATTGATCTAACTGACCCAGAGGTCAGTGCTGCTGCTACCAAAATTCAAGCAAATTTCCGTGGTCATCAGACCAGGCAAAAACTTAAAGACACTCCTGAGGTAGGCTATGCCAGGTACTTTATTCAACCTGATATGAAATTGAACTTTTTGACATTTTTTACTTCCGTTCAGTTGATTTCATTTATTTCTCTTTCAGGATCTTCTTCATTGAACGTTTTTATGTTCTCCTATCCTTATCCTATCTTGGTGTATGTAAAATACAAAGTTCAAAAGAAAACACTGACAATAAGATTCTACTATGAAAAAATTGTTCTTAAAAAAATCATTAATCTTTAGCAAATGTTATCAATATGAAAATATTGTAAATTTTAAACCTGTAAATACTATCAATTTCATCCTATTTTCAAGTTTTTATTTTCTTATCAGTAAACAATCAACAATTGGCTGAGAAAATTTCTATTTTGAAAAGTGTTTATAAGTTTCTTGTATATTGAATGTTGTAATTTGTCTCTATTGAATTCAAGGACTAAAATATTTTCATATATTTGGAAAAAGTAATTTCTATTTTTGAAATACAAATAATTCAGTTTCAGTGCTTTCTAGTAATATTTATAAAAACTCATAACAATATAGTTTTATTTCTTCCTAAAAATCATATTTAACTGAATTTCATGGAAAATTTCTCACGAACATTTTGTCATTATTTTAAAAGAATGTATACTTCACTTACAAGATGTGTGAAATATATAATTTTAAGATATAAAAAATAAAAAAATAAAAAATGTTGATAAAAAAAATATATCATAAAAATAATATTTACTCAATATCTGTTTTTATAACAAATATTAATTACGATAAAAATGGCAAATTCATAAATAGCACTCTATGGGAACAAAATTATATATATAATTATATTTAACAAATGTAAAAAATGGGGACATTAATTGATTTCAGATGATTTTTAAAGTTCATGCCTTTAGATTTTGTGTTAGTTCTTATTAGATTAAAGATGTTTGATAGTAAGTGTATTACTTATACAAAAATAAGCAGGAAGAATCCAAATTTTGTTTGGAAGGAAAAAGTATTACCTGTTCTGTTTGAAGCTCTAAATCATTTGTACTTTTCTATAAGACACAGCTGTAACACAAATAGACACCTTTAAGAAATCAATCAGTTCTTCTTATTTGATCTAAATGTCACTAAATCTTTCTTTTTCTTTTTTCATAAACTCTGTGGAGTATTACTATTCTCTTCCAGGCTGTAACAAAAGCAAAACCCTAAGAAAAATAAGCAAAAACATCCAATAATTATTTAATATTTAAAGGTGCTATAAATACATCTTTGTTAGATGAACACTTGTTATTGATAAGGAAGTGTGCAAGAAATTTGCCATTATTGATTATATGTTCAGTGCATGAAGCGATTTGAAATGAAAGTAGGTAAAGGCTTTATTCAAAACAAGTTAATATTTGTTCAAAGAATTACAATTGATACATTGTATAGCAATCTTTTATCTAGTGCATTTCCATTTGTAGATAAGAAAAAAGAAAATTTTGACAAAGCAAATCATCACTTCTGATGACTAAAAATGCACCTTTCCATTCCAAGATTTATCAGAATTACAAACATACAATTCTATAAAGGATTTTCTGTTTCCTTTTAAATATGATTTTATATTATCTAAAGTTTGAATTGGTGGATTAAATAATCATCAAATATGTTCATTTTCTTGAAGAGAAAATTGTTTCAGTTTGAGGAGACTTTCTTTATAGACACACCCATTTTTAGTTTTGTTCCATATTCACATTTTTATTGGTGCAAACCATTTACATATATTAGAAACCATCAACCAAAACTGTTAACATAGGTTTTCACATTGATCTACCTGGCTGGCTGACAATGTATGTATCACGCATACAGGCTGCACGAATGGCGCTAGAGGGTTGAAAATTCAAACATTTACTCCTTATTATGTCTAGAAAAAACTTTTTTTTGGTTTTTTGAAAATCCCCCTGAATAGGTTTTTAGTGGGGGTTCAATTTTCAATGTAAGTTTATGATAAATTGATCACTAGTTTGTGTCCAGCAGCATTCAAGCTTGTTTTTTGAAAATTCAGACTTTTTTTTATCGATCACTGCCCAACAAAATTCCAGAGAAGTAACTTATTCATTGATCACCTCTTTTTCCAATTTTTTAATTGATCATCCCTAACACGGCATGCTGCCAAGACACGTTGGTCACGTGAGAGTTTCTATTGAGTGACTAACCAGACCTGTTTATATATAAATCTTTAATGGAGGGCCTGTTTATTGTCATATGCTTATTTTAATTAACTAGGTTGAATTTTTTAATCCATAATCTAAACCCGTCTACTTCATTGATATTTCAATGAAAGATTATCCTCAACTGTGTCATAACACTTTAATAAAAATGAATCATCTACTTAGTTTAAATAACCAAATAGTGTTTGATGAGTTGACAAATTTCATGAACCAGCTCTCGAAATTAATCTACATACCCTTTGGGACACAGTGCAATGATTGAACAAAAGCTTTTCCTATTAATGCCTTTGGCTAAGTCTGACTAAAAATAGACTCTGAGAGTTCATGTTTTTTCTTTCATTATTTTTTATATAAATTATAGATTGATCAATCATTTCATGAATCAACTAGATTTATAACGGACACATATGTATTTTCAATAATACAGTTCAATTACAGATTAAAACTATAAAAAAAAATATACTTTACTATTAAGGATTCTGAAACTTATGAGTGAATTAGAACTAATAATTTTTTTTCCGTGACTTTTCTTCTTGCGGTTGCCCCCCCCCCCTGCGATGCCACTGTGCTGCAAACTATTCATAATCAGGTCTGGTTAGTCACTCAATAGAAACAGTCACGTGACCAACCTCTTTTGGCAGCATGCTGTGTTTGGCGTGATCAATTAAAAAATTGGAAAAGGGCGTGATCAATGAATAAGTTACTTCTCTTGCCTTTTGTTGGGCGGTGATCACTGAATTTTCAAAAACCAAGCATAAACACTGTTGGACACAAACTAAGGGACCAATTTAGCATAAACTTACATTGTAAATTGAACCCCCCACTAAACATCTATTTTGGAGAGGGAATTTTAAAAAAACAAAAAAAACGTTTTTTTCTAGACATAATAAAGAGTAAATGTTTAAATTTTCAACCCTCTAGCTCCATCGGGGTGGCCTGTCCATGTGATACATAGATAGATAGACCAACTTAAAAACTGAAGAAACCTATGTTGATGCTGACAGTTCTGGTTGAAAGTTTCTAATAGTTGTCTCCTTACAACTTGTCTATATCCAAATGATGTGAAAGCATTTCTCGACTAATGCAGTGAGGGATGGGCCTTCATTCTCAAGAACAATTACTTAATGCCTTGCCAGAACCAAGGAGACACAAGAGATCAGCAATTGTTATTCACACTTGATAAGCATCCATTTGTCTAAAATCTAATCTTCTAATTGACAGAATGCCCAGCAAGTAAAAGGAAAAAAAAGATTCCTTACACATCTGAAGAGGTCTTATGTCAGCCTGACCCATTTCAATTTTCTCCAGTCGTTTATTTTATACTAATCTTTGTCCAAATCAATCGCTACATATTTAGGTAGTAGAGTAAAGAGTATTAAAGCTCTTTGATTTCATATGGAATTTTCAGTTGAAATCAGTAGTGTCATGGAAGACACATTATATTTTAAATGTTACGAATTGCTGTGCACTATTTGCTCTCGTGTTACACTATTTGCTCTCGTGTTACACTGTTTGCTCTCATGTTACACTTTTTGCATAACATTGATGGAAAAATACTAAAAATGAATATAAATAAATCTATCACCGTATTGAATTTGATCTATTGGTGGAATCTCGATACAATTTATGGAGGTGAATGTCTGATTATTTGTTAAATAAATTAGTAGGAAAATTATCTGTACAAAAAATACAAGCAAAACAAAAACCCTATTGACTGCTTGCTTATAAAAAAAACATTTTTAATAATTTTTGTAATTAAAAAATTAAAACTTCTTTATGGTAACGTTTTGTTAAATTGTATGAATCCAAGCTGAAGTTTAACTGATATCTTCTTAACAGTTTAAACAACATGAATACTTTATTCTGGAATGAATGTTTTTGAAGATGAATGATGATAATGATAATTCCTAGCTTTTAATAATTACAGCTATAAATTTAAAATTATTTCTTTTCCTCATATTGGAACTGGTTCTTAAATTTATATCAGCATAATATCTAATGTATTATCTGTAATTCTTAACTCACATATGAGAAGAAAAAATCTAGAGACTTTGATCCAAGTGAATTTCAAACAAGTTTGTATTTGACAGATGTTTTCCTAAAATTAAATTTCCAGCTAGTTCCTGCGGAAGGCATAAATTGGGCTTTATATCACTAACAGGCTTCCATATTTTGGATTATGGCACTTTCATAGCCAGTGTTTTAATCGTCCTTTCATTAAATTGAATAATATGCTATTTTTGCCAGATTTTTAAATTTCCCACATGTCGATTTTACACGGAAATGTCCGTTCATGTTCATGTTAGCGATATCAGGTGAATATAATTTCATTGACAAACAACGTCTTTACTTTGATAATCAGCGACAACAGATTAAGCTGACTTTATTGTCTCGTTTCATTTTGGCTATTAAAAGTGGCTAGGAAATAGCCATTTCTGCTATGAAAATTCCTGCAATTTTCTTAAGCGCAATGAAAATGCTGGATACCCTTACTTTTGCTAGTGTAAATAGTACATTTTGCCAGCTGATGATTATCAACAGTAGCAGAGCCTATGAATTAAATAAACAACACTACACCCAAAAGTAGGTCATTGTCGCTATGCAAAATATCTATAAAATGACAGTCTTCTGTATTTTAAAATTATGAACATTTTTTGCCGACAATTTAAAATTTGTTTTTGCTTCTATATTCACGAAACTCTTTGGAATTATAGTTTGAAACCTGCCCAATGAAATATCTAAAGCATAAAATCGTTTTCTTGGGATAAAACATAATTTTCAGGGAGAAAAATTGCTTCTGCCACTTACGGCAAATTTGTATTACAATAAGATGTTAATGTTTCCTCCTCTTTGTAAATCTGTGCTGGTGGTGATATTTATAGTCCTGCAAATAAAGACATATACACAATGGATATGAATTAAATTAATATGGAATTGTGATAATTTGTTCAATCTATTTATATGGCTTTCAGCCTTTAGCAGTTGTGGACCTTTTAATTTCCTGCATTATGGCCCACGACTATTATGCTATTTATAAAGTGCAATAGTTTGATCAGATGGTGTAGGAAGAAAGGAAAGTGGACAGGATTCTGACAAAAGACTGCATCAATGTTGTATCTTTTGGATTTCTCTATTTCTAATGAGGCTCATTACTATATACGAGGACAGTGCCTGCTTCAAAGGTGAATGTTTGGAAGGGGCCGGATTTTATTGTGTGTGGAGCAGCCTGACATGTAAAATAATTTTCCGTCCGTTGTACGAGATTACAGCTTCAAAGTATTTCAGTTACTTCTCATCAGTGTTGCCAATTTAGATATTTCATATCTAAATTTAGATAATTCTAAAGAGTGGAAGTCAAGGGATGTAATTTATAGAAACTATGAAGAAAGATTTATAATCTTTAATTTTGTATTTATTTTTATTAGATTTCTTGTGAACCACTGATCTAAACAATTTCAAACTTGATACTGCACTATCTGTGTGCTGACTAATATATCTGGCAAATTGTGAACTTCGTACAATGGCCAGTTGCCGAGTAATCACAGTGTATACACACATACACACATAATTCTTCAATTGTAATGAGATTTCCCTTATGAAAATACTATCCTTTTGGAATGAGAATGTTTGAAATATTATTAACATGTTTTGTGCTAGATATTCATAATATTGTAGTTGATATTTCTCCAATTTGTGATGTGGATGAAACACATAAGGTAATTAGAGAATGCACACAAATGACCTTTCTACATATATTGATATATTCAAGATTTTAACATTTGGAAAGTCACCTTCCTTTGAAATATATTTAAGCTCATATCATAAAAGGGTTTCTCTTGAATAATCTTTCAAAGAATATTCTTTTCAACATGTTATAAATAAAATATCTAAACTAATCAAAAGAAACCAATACATTAAATTGCAATATCTTTGATGTGACAGACATGAAACTTAAATATTGTAATATGAATATGGACTCTCCTCTCAAGATAAATTTTTCATTTTAATTTTGTAAAGAGAATTTATCATATTTTTTTTTCCTTTTTGAAAACTGTGTTTGGAATAGAAAACAAATCTAGCACAAAAGATGAACAGATATTTTCACCTAGCACTTTCGGTCTTATTTACCTCTGCTAACAAATTTGGGGGAGGTAAATAATTGATTTGTGTGTTTGAACTATATCTAAATTAGATGAACAAATATTGTAATTTAACCAGGCACTTTTTACCTTATTTACTTCCGCCAACAAATTTGGGAGAAGTAAATAATTTATTCATGTGTTTGAACTAAAAGTAAATTAATCATAGGAAACAGGATGTTAGCCAGGAATTTGATATCCCCACCATTTTTATAGGATTGGGAAGTTTTCCGAGGTCTGCATTTTTCTATTTTATAAAAAGCATAAAATAACCAATAAATGCCAAAAAGTCACTAAAAATGGTCAAAAGATGGCCGAAATATGGCTAAAATGATCAAAACAGAGAGCTTAATTTGGAAATTGGAATTAGGTTTCTATTGGGATTTAGTCATTAAACAGCTAGTGAGAATGCTGGTTAACATTGTGGGAAACTATTTCATTGCTTAGTAACCTACACTGTGTATCTGGTAATAAAAAAAAACTGTAGCGGATAACATTTAACCATTGATGAAAATGGCATTGCTTTAAAAATGATCCATTTATATTTTCTTTGAGATAAATTTAAAGACAATCAGTTGTTGCCCATGGCTTTGACAAGTTGCTTGCAGCCAGTGTAATATTCCAAAATGAATACATCTTCCAAGTAGGTTTTTCTTTGCCAGCAGCTGCCACTGTGTCATTGTGAGACTCTTTCATTGAACATGATAAAGTATCATTACTGCCATCTTTTATTCACAAAGGAGAGATTACAGATCTGCTCTGGCCATTGTCACAATCAGCAACAGACAGTTTCCTGGATTCTATAGCCGTTATTATTACAGTTATTTCTTCCCTCAAACACATTTCTTCATCCTCAAAATAGAACAAGCAATCTTCACATTCATACATGCTCTCGCACAAACATCCCATTCTATTTTTACAATTAATCAATAACTTCCTCAACAAGCCCCCCACCTTTATCCTCAACATATATGCATATATATATATTCTGTTTTACATCTACTTTAGACATACACAGGTGTATATATAGACTCACATTTATATATAACATATTCTCTATCACAGCTCAACTATACAAACTCTCACAGCTTTGTGGACTCTATATAAACACTCATCCATGTATTTCCAAAACTCTTTTCTTGATATCTTTTCATGACAATAAATCATTCCTTTCTACCGAGTGAAATCAATGAAGCTTTAGCTATTGAACACACTGCAGTTGATGATTTTACACAGACACTTTGCTTTAAGTATTAAGTTGCACAGAGTTTTTACTAAAAGCCACTTATTTAGCATTTTCATTGGCTCCATCTATTTATAAATCATTTTATTCTTTGAAAGATCCAAAACCAATGAACTTCATTATTTTTCATGTATATGCCACTTAATGTGGGGTTTTTCTCAGAGAAAAGTCAGTTTTTTACCTTCAAGAATATTTTTGCACATTCGTCTTTTCATCATTGTTATAAAAAGGTTTTAAATTTTCATTCAGCTAATTAAAATTTTATTTTACAATAAAGATGAGAAAATCATCAATTTAAGTATATATAATGGTTTCAATTTAGAAAATTTAAAGTTATTTAAAATTCATACAGAATGAATATAGCATAAAGAAAATAATAATGAAGTGTGCAAAGTTTTAAAGGTAATTTCTGTAATAAGGTTTCTATCAAAGGATGTTTAACATTTTTAACATTCAGTGTATCTAAATCAGTTTTTATACTATACAATGTTTATCTACATGATTGTTTACAAATACAACAAATCTATATTAGTCTCATACTTCTAAAAATGTTTGGTGTTATAAGTTTTAATCTGAAAAGAAAATTAAAAAGAAATAATAAACAAGTCTTCAGATAAATTTTCAGAAAGCTAAAAATTATAGAATAGTTTATCTTGGATATTTTATGGCCGTCACATTCCAGAAATAGCAACATATTTATTATCTATATAGAGAGTATAACACAGAAATCAAAACTACATATTGCAACTAATAGTTTCTATACATACTGCAACCTTTGAACACAGTAATGATATTATTTATATAGTTGGAGATTAAATCATACCTAATCTGCCATAAATCCTTATGAACAGAAAGGACTTTAATATAATTTTAGTTTTTCCATTCTTAAAACCAGGATTTATTTGTAGAGCTATTTTTTGCTTTTGCCTTTGCCTCAAAAACTAAAAAGATATTTTGGAAGTCAAATATGTTCAAATATCATAATAAATGGAATATGCTTAAAATACATGTCTATTATGTTCATTATTAGATATTTGCATCATGTGTTTGGATATAATGTAATAGGAAGCCTAATTGCCAACTGCAGTTTATGAACAAACTGAACATTTATTCACATTATTATAGAACTCAATTAGAAACTTGCTTTGAAGTCCTTTATTATTTGTATGATTTGATAATGTATCTTGCATTAGACAACTATTTGATCCCCCCTCTCTCTCTCTCTCTCTCTCTCTGTACTCTCTCCTTTTACTGTGGTTAACTCTATTATTTCCAGTGCTGTTTTTCATACTTGTGTTTGTCACATGCATTCTGCTATTGTTTTCAGCTAGAAAGATCACTAAACCTTATCATTTAAGGAATTGCTTTTAATGTTATCAATCTTTGTTTAAAAAAGTCTCATGTAAAATAAATTTTCTATTCCTCACACTCAAATACATGCACATTTCTCTTTCTCTCTCTCTCTCTCACTCTTTCTTTCTCTCTCTCTCTAAAAAAAATAGCCAAGCTTTGGTTTATGGCATAGATGTTTTT